>CAVNYN010215826.1:0-12583 GCA_963692815.1 Nyctanthes arbor-tristis | reverse complement strand
TTGAAAAGAATGGAAAACTATTAAAAAATTTTTGTTTATACTTAATAGTTTTTACCCGTGTGATGCATGAGAAGAATAAAAATCAATTCATAAAAATGATATCATAGTATAATATCATAACTTTGTACAAAAACATATATTTTATTTTAATCTTTTCATATGACATAAATAATCAATTCATAAAAATCATCAACTATTAATTTTGTTTGTATACGCCAAGGCCCATGTAGTATAATGATATCTTACTCAGCTATCAAACCCTTGAATAAAAGAGAAGAAAATTTAGGAATAATTGGTTTGTAATCACAGAGAGGATAATCTTGATTGCTAGATTTTCAATGGGAAAGAAAGAAAAATTTAAAAAAATTACATAAGATAACTCGAAAATAGAATTACGAATATAAGATAACTCGAAAATTTTGAAGATAACTCGAATAGAAATAAAAAAAAATGGATATAAAAAGTATTTACTGCACCAATTACCGCGTTTGGAAACAAAAAGACCAAATTATCCCTACTTCTAGGAAAAGTGTAGGAAAACTGCGGTAACATTATACTGCAGACTCGTTTCATTTAATTAATATATATTTTCTATTTTTAATACTTATTTTAAAATTAATTAATAACATTAAAAGTATGAATTTGCAAAGTATTATAAAACAGAAGGGTGACTAATCACTGCTATATAAAATGTGGAATCCATGTAAAACGTTCAGATTTCACTTTTACTCTTACTCTTTTTTTTTTTAATTCCTATACTATCCATTACCTCTATTTCACCACATTTATTCACTACATTGCTACATAAATAGTTTATTCTATTTTGTTCCTAATCTTTATTATACATTTTAGTATAGCATCACTAAAGTCATCTGATCCAATATCAAATTATATCTCGTAATACCAATGCTAGGAGAATTGAACTAGAGATTCATCTAGCACTTTATTTCAAAATTCCAAGTAGAAAACAAACTTGTCTATTCTTTTCTTCGAGTAGATGATATGTTTTTCACCCCACTCATTATGAATAGCAATTGTGCAAGAACCCATGTATACAAAATTCTTGAGCACAAGATTTGTTTTATTTAGAGAGGATATGTTAACTTTTGTATCAACCAATCTAAAATGTACAAAATAAGACATCGACGTTAATACTCACATAACTAATGTGCAAGAATCCCCATGCACAAAATCCTTGAGCATGAGATTTGCTTTATTTAGAGACAATATGTAAACTTTTATCTCGACCAATCCAAAATGTACAAAATAAGGCTTTGACGTTAATACTCACGTGAAAAATCAAATAAGACCTCGACGTTAATAATCGTGTAATATTTTTAGTTAATGCATATTGTGGCTATTTCTTCTTCTTTAATTTCATATTAGAACTATGTTATACATGCATATGCCTTTTCGACTAAAAATCAATAATAAAGAAGATTGTATATCATACACTTTCAATTCAAGCTAATTTTGCAGGTTGGAAATTTAGTGAAATGGAAAGATATATATAAATTAATACTGATTTATGTTTTAATATGTAAAATTCATGAACAAAATTGGTATGATATTGATTTAGTTTTGTATTTTTGTTTTAATATTAATTTAAGTTGCAATATGTATAACATGAATGTTATAAAATTAATCATTACAACTTAAAAAAATATTAATCATTACATGAATATTTGATTTAATTTAATTCCATCATCAAGACAAATAAATGTCATAAAATAATTATTATATTTATTTTAATTTAATAATATTAAAAGTTTATAACTTACACACATTTATACTACAATTAGTTATTTTAGTGTGATGTAATTGCCCATTATATCAACGTTCATATTTCATCTCTTCATGCATACTTCACCCGAGATCCAAATAAATTCAAAAATATTGAAACATAAATCCAACTTATAGTTTTCTTTTAATTAATCCAATTTTAGTTTTAACCTGTTCTCAAGCAAAATGGCTTTGTCCGCGTCAACTAAAGAAGAAGAGCATTATATGCTAATAAAGGAATTGAGTGTGTTTGATCAAGAATGGAGCATCAAATTAACTTTCCATACTTTATAAAGTTTCATTAAAAACTACACGAATGCAGAAAGTCCCACCCAAGTTTAAAAATTAATTTTAATGGATGAAGATATAATAATTTTATTTTAATACTTTATATTTTTAGTTTAAATTTGAATCACTATATTATTATCTAAGTAATTCGTTTATATACTAACTCATTTCTTTTTATGTTTTCGTAGACTAACAAAATTCAAACCACGTTATTTGGTGATACAATCTAAATGATTAGTGATGAATGCTATTCGTAAAAGGAATTCATATAAAGTTCAAAATGGAAACATTAGACAAATATATGTTTTGCTTTTACGTGGAGTTTCAATGAAACAAAAGTGTTGGTCAAGTGTGACGATAAAAGTAAAAAAGCAATAATATTGATAAGAGTTATTATATATAGAGAACTGCTTTCGTAATAAAATATTCTAATAAAAACTACATATTTAAAATATATTTATTGGAATATACGACGTGCGATGCACCCTCTAACCACTAGTGAAATTAAAAATCAAATAGAATTACTTTACATTATCTGCCTAAACTTGTAATGATTCAATTCGTCAAATTTCCTATACATATACTACATGAAAACTAATTATTTGTATGTCTAAAAATAAATAATTGCAATTACCTTTGGTGACCGAGTAACTTCAAAAGGTTAACAAAAGAGACACGAATTAAATATAACTAGCCGCACTTTAATTTCATACCTAGAATCATCATCGTCACAAAATAAAAACACACTACAGCGATTTAGGAGACAAAAGCTCCCTAAATCCAATTTACTGAGATCCATTACACACACAAATCCAAACTTTATCAACACGGGCTATACGAGCATGCTCAAAAACTTCTCAAAAGTTCTGTTAAAAAACTCTTCATCTCACGTGTCATGTATAAATACACGTCATATAAATTTGAAATATATGTAACGTGCATTGATACAGACAGACCATATATGGTGGAAGGTTTTGTTCAGAATCTACACTGAGAGGGGGTTTGAACATTTTCACGAACTATAAATGACAAGAAAGAATTTAATTTGTCTTAAGTATCTATAATAAAAAAATTCTAAAAAATTTATAGCCCGTGCTAGTCGCCCCTAAATCGTCCTTGATTCCTATCTCGTCTCTTGAGATAAGAACCAACACATGAGACGAGGATTGTTAAGGGTCACTTCTTGAGTTACAATGAACTGACGTGGACATTACCCCTGTGTACCTAGACATGTACCTGGAACCACAGTTAAAGGAAAAAAAGGGTTCTGATTACCAGCAGCTTTTAATTATTTTTTTTATTTTTTTGCAAACCAACAGCTTTTAATTATGATATGTCATAAATTTTGTTTGCTCTTAATAATTATGTGTAAAAAGGGGTTATCATTGCATTAAGTACGATTTTGTTGGCCATTTTTAATTATTAGCACGATTTCATGTCCCAAAAGGTTTTCGATCCAAATTAATGTAAACTCTTTGAAGGTTTTTTTTTTTTTTTTTTTTTTGTTAATTCAAACGCTTGTCATGGCAATTTAGGTACTTTGATTACAACAACGACGATGATAGTGTAAAACTTGAATGATGATGAATTAAAAGCTAGTTTTTCTTCCCTACTGTGTATGTAGAAATCCATTATAACGACCGGAAGCATACACAAAAAATCCGTAGATGGTGTAAGAGAATGAAGTTGTACTTTAGCATGTTACTCATTCCACCCCGAATATTTAAGCTTGTTTGAGTTTTCACAAGAATTAAGAACTGTATTAAAAAGATATATTTTGTAAATTGTGTTCTCAATTTACCTTTATTTAATGAATATAATTTAATTAAAATTGATAGTTATAACTAAATATATTAAATGTGGTTCTAACAAGTGCGGCAATTAATAAGATATTTACATTTCGAGTATAAGTTGTCCGGTTCAAACCAAATATACATATCCTATATTCTCTCCCCTCCACTGTTTCCCCTTTATATATTAAAAAAATTCTAAATATGTAACTTAGTAAAATAATGTAAATTAATCTTTTTAGCAAAGAAACAAGCCTATATATGTCTAACGAAATGAGTAATTAGGTTTGATCAGCTCAATCCTTATAAACTCAACTTTTACTTCATGTCTAATTGGTTTGAGCTTTCTTAACAATCCCATTGGTCTAAATGTTCCATGTATAAATATCATGCTATTTTTTTTTTAACTTTCTTATCATGTTCAGATCTTAGAATAAGTACCCTTCACATGAGAGTGTCCCACACACATAGAGCAATGCACCTCATTGTGAGAGAGTGAGTGCTTCATTTTAACATTTGAGTACATTGCTAAGGTGAAAAATTTTCTTATATATAGAGTTTTTTCACTCGAACACCATGCTCGTACTCAATTGATAAAATTATGAGCACCCCCTCACATACGGGTAGTTCCTGCATGCATTGAAGTGGAGTGCACTTTGTTAGAGGGTGTGCTCATTTTAATATCTGAAACGGTACTCAGAGTGGAAATTTTCACATATATCATTTCGATTCCTCTCAACAAATAAAGGGGCTAGAAACACATGTAACATATATATATATATATATATATATATGTATATATATTCCATTCCTATAAAGCAATGCTGGCATTGCTATCCCAATGATATCTTTGAAAATTGCCACTAGCTAGTAACTTTGAATATGTTTTCAAGTGAGAAAAAAAACAACAATTCAATATCGTCAGCGCCATCTAAACAATAAATGCATGAGATATGGATTAACAGGTTTTGGCATGAGTAAACAGTAAAAATATCAATTTTTTATGACTGAGAAAATTAGAGAAATAAATGCATTTTCGTTTTCCCTCTAATAGCTTAAACTTTTAAATGAGTCTGTTTGATCATTATTAATCTAGCTCAAGCCACATTTCATGCCTTAAATGAACTTCGTGGCATGTAGCGGCAAACATTTAAAATGAATAAATGATGCATTATCTGATTATTATGTCTGTATAATTAGCTTGTAGACGAGATGGTTCAATGGTGATAATTACAAAATTTGATTTATTTCAATAAATGCTGTGCTACAATTACAACGAGAAATACGAAACAAAATTTTTTAAAAAAAAAGAAAGAAAAGAAAAGAAGAAAATTTGATTTTATTTAGTAAACAAAAAACATTCAGAAAAATCCACAAGCAAAGGTCAGGGATAAAAATGTACTAAAAGCAGATATATTTAATTGTTTTACACTCTATATACAACAAACATGTACACATTATTAAAAGCTTTCACCCCAAGAATCATGCTAAGTGTTAAAGTATCCTCCCACAATGAAATGTGCCCGTCACATGTAGGGCCACCCTAATGTGAGGAGGTGCTTATTTTAACACATGAGCTAGGAATTAAGTGAAAAAACCCTAAATATTATAATACACGAAATAAAGAGTTGTGTGCAAAAAGAACCATAATAATTCTCATTTAATCGTTCAATTTTATGTGGAAAACTTTTTTTTTTTTTATACAATTGGGGGAACTTCGGGGTGAGGTATAGACACGAACCCAGAATCTCGTCCTGGTAAGGGTTACTCTTTACCACTTGAACTATTACCTTTGGTTTTTACATAGGAAACTTTATCGCCAGGATTATCTACCGCAACCACAAACATCCACTTTTCTTGTAATTAGTCTCACCATATATATCACACCACGATTAACTTTTCAAATTAGGTCAAACAGAATTTGGGTCACCGAAATCTGGCATATCGGCTCGAGATAGTTTATTAAATCAATTGCCAAAAAAATAATTCTTATGGCTTCAAAATGTTTGAAGAAACCAATTGGGAACATATTTTTTCTTGCTTCAAGAGAAATTGAGAAGACGTAAGTGTGGTATAGCTTGTGATGAAAGGAAAACAAGGGCCAAACAAAAATAAATTTTGTTTTCTGTGCACATGCAACAATAAATGCCAGCAGGCTCCATTTCTTCATTTACTCAGTCACAATGGGGCAGAAGATGTGGTTCAGTTTTGTTTTTTCCCAATTTGTTAGGAATCAAACAAGGCACTATTAGAAAGAGATCATATTAACCTTTGGGTTCTCTGTCTTCATTTTTTTTTTTTAAAGGGATGAATAGACTTTGTTTTTTTTTTTTTTTTTTTTTTGATAAAACGAATAGACTTTGTTATTTAGTCTGTTTTCAGTCAAGTTATTTTAGTAATATCGAAAATGGAATTGTGCGCATGGTGCAATGTCTAGACTAGACTTGTATAAAGAAATTAGAATCAAATATAGCTTTTTCACAAGTTATAAGCAACCTAACAACTGTCAATGTGAAGCTTTACAATGTGTTTGACAACTTGGTTTATGAGCTATTTTGTTTATAAACCGCCACGTAGCATCATTTCATTAGTTTTACTTTTCTTAAAAAATCAAAAAGTAAAAGTCAAGCCGCAGTTACTTATAAACCAATTTATAAATAATGCCACGTAGTTACTTATAAACCAATTTATAAATAACCATTTTGTCAAACACATTGTTAAACGTTTGCAAGTATAAACGGGCTTAACCACACCCAAAACATAATTAAACGGCATAAAACATGGCTAAGGGGACAAGGCCAAATCTCAAACTTTTATGAGTTAAAACGAGTTTTTTAGAGCACACTATTTTTTACTTTTCCTGTATCCTACTCCAATTAGTCAAAACGTGTAAGTAATTTTGGATGATATATGAAGTACATCAATGAAAAACCAGTCCCGCTATAGAAACAGATCGGACACTGAGTTTGGAGCCCGACCACCAATTACAGGGGGCCACGTGTATTTTAAAATATACATGGCTCCCTATGATTGATAGTCGAGCTCCAAACTCAGAGCTCGATCTGTTTCTATAAAAAATTTAATGAAAAACTAGGTTTTGTTTCTATTACGAACTAAAAATTGTTCAAATTAATTATCGCTTACTTTGATATTGTTGTGCTGAAAGAAGAATCAGCTTTTACCGTATTGAAGAAAGTAGCACATCTTAAAATAATTAGCTATGTGCTTGGTAAATTTTTATTTAGAAGTGCGATCTATTTTAAAAACAATATTTAAGTGTTTGATAATAATAAATATTTTATTGCGGTATTAGTATATGAATACTATTCAAAAACCTCTAAAGATTTTGTTACAAAACCTTCAATCTCATGTGGCCTACATGAATACAAGCTAAGTGAATTTGAAATACATGTGGTGTGTATCAATACAGACCACATGGGTGGGAAGTCTTATTACAAAACCCCCGAGAGATTTTTTAACATTTTCGATTAGGATATATATATTTAAAGGGTAATAATAATAATAATAATAATAATAATAATAATAATAATAATAATAATAATAATAATAATATAACTGGTGTCAAGTACTAGTACATATGACATCATATAATTAGTTAAATTAAGTGGTTCACATGTACTTACCTGTAACTTCACATATCATTTAATACCATATATACTGCTACATAAGTTGATATATTGTACCAGTGATGTTATATAACATTATTGATACTTAACAATCTCAAAATCTATTATTACATAATTTATTTAAGTTGATTTTTCATCTAACAAATGTATATTTGTTTTTTCAATTTTATTTTAATCTTAATATACAGGTTCATTATACAATTATTTTATCATATTTAACTAACTAATTAAATTAATTTTAAAAAAACAACTAATTAAATTACAAACCATAAATTAAAAGTGTAATATATGCAGACTAAAATTAAATAAAAATTGATTTGTTTTATTTTATGTGCATCATCAATGTATATAACATTCAATTTCTTGATTTTTAGTATATTAAAAAAATAAACATAAAGTATTTTCTTTCTTTTTTCTTGAAAGGAAATATAAAGTATGTGAGTAATTTTATAAGAATAATTGGATAACGTTAAACTTTTAATATTTAAGAGTCAAAATTGAAATTTTATAAATAAATCATTGAAAAAAGCTAAAAGCACGATTTGAAAAGTTACCACTTTGCTACTTCTCAAATATGTTTCTAGCATAAGCAAGTTCTTCTATATAAGCACTTTTCTAAAATGGATTTATCAAACAGCTAAACCTACTTCTGATTCTCTTGAGAGGCACAAATAAGACTCTAACACCAACCCCAAAATTAGTATTAATGTCCATTATTTCCTGAAATCTACATAACAACAGAAATCTTTATTACTCATTTACACGTGTCCTAATAAATAACATCAACACGGGAATACTGTAACTTTGAAATTGGAAGATGGTAGCAATGAATTGCATAGATTGAGAGCTAATCATATTGTTCTAATCAGTAGTCTTATCACGATAAGAAGGGATAATGATAATTTCCTAAAGAAGATAATGAAACAAGAACATCCTAAAACGGCCTTTGGAAAACAATATGCAAGAAATGGATTGCATATTGCATTCCTTAATTTGAAGGCAAGCCAATGAGAAAAAGATTGCTTATCTACTCAAAGTTAGACCGTTTGGCTTGCCATAGGACGAATGTATAATAAAAGACTGAAATAAAAAATTAAAGAAAAAGTTAAAAATCTTGTTTGGTAGAGGTTTTTGTTAATCTATTCAATATATTGTATGATATATATGGTTTTATTTCGTAGAACATACGCCCGACCCACCTAAAAAATATACATCATTGACTACTTTATTGAGGCACCGTGATTTCTTGCTTCTATGAATTGAAAGCTCCAAACGGAAATGAATCAATTCATGGACTAAATTTTTGAGTCTAACGGATTTGTGATGCTCTTCCTCAACCAATCAAGACATGCTAAATATGAAAGTTTCTCTTTGAAATATAAGGGAAAGTTACAATTATAGGGTTTTCATATTTTTTTTTTTATAGGAACACACCATGCACACACGGTACAGAGACTCTACACGCCATCTAACAAAATTAAACATATATTGAAAATGATCTACAAGGCGACAACTCATGGTGGACTCTTTAAGAAACCTGTAAATGACTCTTACTCTCACATAGACCAATAAAATGCCCCCTATTGCCCTCCATCACTCTCACAACTATCCACCATTTTTTTAATCTCGATCTCCCGCTATGAGTCTGACAGAATAACCCCCCTAGACATATAGCGGGAGATCGTTTTCATCAAAACTCCACCGTGTTTTCTTTTATAATGTGGGATATATATTGGTGCAAGTAGTCACTAACTTTTACTCAATGAGCGTTTTGATCCCCGATCTTTATTCTAAGGTGCGAGTGGTAGCTAACTTTTACTCAATGTGAGCTTTAATCCCCCATCTTTATTCTATAAAACTCATGTTGAATTGAACCTTTTTTTCTCATATCCAAATGATCTCTTTTCGATCACTTAGCCACGGTGGGCTATGCATGTATTAACAATAGATCCCACTATGAGGTTCTAATGGGCCCCAAAATGTTAAAAATTGTAGACGCGGGTGTCTATTACCCTCGTAAGTGACATGTTAATACATGCCCACTATGAGTAGGTGATCATAACTATATATCTCAAATCTGCATTACTGAAAAGTGACAACCTTAAAGACTACCATTGTAGTTTTTCTTGAAATCACACGTCCCCTCCCCCAACCTTTGGGAGGAATTCGTTTATGGCCTTAGGTACATGCTTAGAGTGAACGACATAGCATCAAGTAGTAGAACTAATATCTATTGAATTAAAAGTAAAGTGACGAGTAAGAAAATAACGTCTTACGAACTGTATGTTGTCATTGATCGTGAATTATTATGTTTCTATATACAGCATGGCTTATTTTCATTATTTTATGATGACAATGTGTTCTAATGGAAGAATATATAAGACCCTTTTGCTCCTGCATTGAAGCAGGAAGCCTAATGCAAACAGAATTAGGCTAATTCTTGTTTTTTCCTTGGAATAATATGGAGGATGAATAATTTCTAAAAGAAAATCTGGTTCTTACGGAATTTGTAAAAGAGAATAAAAATATAAACTATTTAGAGACGATAAGCGTAGTCTCTAGATTAACTATGCGCAGGATAAAAGCTCATGACCAAAAAGGAAAGGAAGGTAAAGGAGTGTTCTGAATTTCCATTTTTGGGACAATAATTGATTTTTCTTACCCATTTTTTCTCTTCGGGAGGATTTTTATGCCACTATAAGAGAATTGTAAAAATAGCACAAATTAAGTAGCGATATCTTTAAGAATGACTAGTTTGACCTGCTAAATTACAAAAATAACATATGTATAATGCAAAAATAAAAAAGCAATCACCTACAGAACCACCTCTGATAAAGTTTAAAATTCCAATTTTGGAGTTTACAAGCAGCCTCTAATTTAGGAGTTTGATATAAAAACTGCTACTACCTCTGTCCCAGAAAATGGGCTTAACTTCTATTTTAATTTGTCCCACATTATAGTCTACTTATATAAACGATGTTGAATTCTTTTCCAAATAAATCCTTAGCCCAATTACGAGTGAATTTGTAGTGCATTAAATTAAATTAGTCTTGAATAAGAATATATTAGGGAATTAAGTGTAAATTTTATATTTCTAACCACATTAATTCACATTTCTTAATCTATGAGATTAGTTGATATGTGCTTATTTTTATGAGACGGGCGTAATATTTAGTATTGCAAAAATTTTGATTTTCAACTTATGCTAAGGTCTATTGTACCTTCCCAATAGTTGGAAGCAAGAATGACATTCTGAAATGACAGCAAAATATAAAAATGCACATATGATATAATCTTGGAGAAGGCAAAAAAAGAATGAAAAAGAAAAAAATTGCAAATTCAGCTCATTCATAAAAAGTGTTTACTGTGCATTAAATTTAGGCAGAAGTATAAATAAATCCTTTAAGGAGTCCATAAACCCAACTCCCATCTTCCCAACAAACTTTATATAGAATCTAGAGTCAACTCTTGATAGCAAAGAAGAAAGAGTGTAGGGCGTGTAGAGATTTGCGTTAACTCTTCATATTGATAAAAAATTCTGGCAGTATAGGGCTACTAAAAACTTAATACTTCTAACTAATGGAGAACCCACATGTGTGTTCAATAGTTACAATTAAACAATAAATTGAACTCTTTGAATCTACATATCGATTCTTGATTTGATCAGAGAGGATGAAGTGGAATTAATCTTGAAGTACCATCAATTTCCAAATTTTATAACCTTCAACCAAAAAACTCCAGTTGATGGATAGATGAAGGGACATAAGAGGCTCTTGAATCCATTCGAAAGACCATCCAAAAAGTGACATAAAAATACAGAAACCTCAACATTTTTTTGATACAAGGGGAGATTGGGCATGGGAAGGATAATAGGGGAGAGGTATGTGTGATTCGAACCTGATACCTCTCATTCAAAAATACTTAACCATTATAACACTTGTTTGAATCACTATTGAAACCTCAACTTGTTATGGGTATTGCACAAAATCAAATTGAGTATAAACTCCCCAGTCCACACCCTGGTTACACAGTACTTGATGCAGGTAAATAATGAAAATATTAAAGGTCTCAAGTCAATCTCTTAGCTAGTAGCTACAATTAAAAAAAAAAAATTTTCTAACTTCATCAAATTGAACCAATTTATCCGCACCTCAATAAAGCTTGTAGCCATGACTCTAGCACTCGGTCTAAAAATATATACAAATTTTATACAATGATGAAAATTATTATCCAAGATAAAATGCCAACACAGTTTAGTATGTTTAGATGAATTTGTTCAAACTTCTAGTAAATAAATGGGTCTTAAGAACTTAAAATTTCAACGAGGTGACTCCGTCACATAACTAATGGACCTAATCATCTGTTTATATATATCATTTGACTCATCCTATCGCTATCACACGGAGAGTGTTGCTAAAAAACTTTTGGAACCTCCCATCCGTATGTAGGGGGTAACCGGCAGCCCACTGGGCCTAGGCCCCCCACTTGGCCCAAATTTTTTAGAAATTTTACTTGTAAATTGAAAAAAATAAAAAAGTTATACAAGCAGTTTAGTCATGCACTTTACAGTCCAATCATGCAATACTGGTTAGTTACGCCATTGGCCTTATGGCCACATAAATTTAAAATACACACGGCTACAACATAAGATGAGGTATTTTGTTACAAAACTTAGAAATTTTTGAACTTTTTTTATTACACAGATGGTGATGAATGAAACATTGCTTACTTTTTGCTCAATTCACCCCCCCCCCCGCCACCCTTTAATTTCTCTATTTTCCTCCCTCATTATTTTTCCACATTTTTCCCTACCTTTCTTCAATCTCACATCCTCCACTTGCTAAAATAGCGTCTGCCACTCGAAAGAGAGTCGCGGTTCCCTAGCAATTACTTTCTTGATCTTTTTAACTTTGAACCCACCAGTTTGTGCAATTCTACAGAGAAACTGCCGATGGAACCCGAACGAGTTGATGATGCCAAACTATTCCCGGCAGGTTCTGATTTTCGTTTCATTTTCATTTGCATCTAGATTCTATTTCTTTAACATTTTGTTTTGTTGGCTTGATGTTCAATAAT
>CAVNYN010215802.1:0-12430 GCA_963692815.1 Nyctanthes arbor-tristis | reverse complement strand
TCTCCACTTACTGAGAAGTGGTCAACAAGTCATTGTTGGTGGAAAAGGCACAACTTATGAGCAAGGAAGTGTACAAAACTCAGCAAGCTAATCATAAGTACAAAGGCGGAAATTCCAAAGGGTGGAGTAATTGTGGACAAAAGAGAAGAAGTGACCAAAAGAGTAGCCAAAATCAGAACAAACAACAAAAGAAGACTTCTCCTAAATATGACAAAGAGCTGCAAGGCAAGGGTATGTGCTATAAGTGTGGAAAGCCAAGTCATTTCGCTAAGGATTGCAAGGAGGAAAAGAAGACTACGAAGGCACAAGTTTACACAATGTCTATGAAGAAGGCTAATGATGCATCGATAGTTCTATCAGGAGATGTACTTGTATGTAACAAGTTAGCTACTACATTGTTCGACTCTGGGGCTACTCATTCCTGTGTTAGTCCTACCTTTGTTGAGAAATTGAAAGACCCACTTTCATGTATGCAATCTCATTTAGCGTGTCTACACCATCAGGAGTAGTGATGAATTTGGATCATGTTTTGAAAAATTGTCCAATTGTAGTGAACAGGAAATTATTGTCGGGAGACCTCATTATGTTAGACGTCCAAGATATCGATGTTATACTAGAAATGGACTGGCTATCCAAATATCATGCTTCTGTTGACTTCCACAACAAAAAGGTGATAATTGAGTCCCCTAATGATCCTAGCTTTTGTTTCGTTGGGAGCAAGGTAAAACCCACTATTCCAATTATATCAGCGATGAAAGTCCGACAAATGTTGAATAAGGGTTGTATAGCTTATATAGCTTCAGTGATTGACGTGCCTAAGGTAGAGTCGAGTATTGAACAAATTTCGATTGTTCAGGAATACCCGGATGTGTTTCCGAATTATATCCCTGGCTTGCCACCTAAAAGAGAGATTGAGTTTGCCATCGACTTTGTCCCTAGAACGGCTCCAATGTTTAAAGCAGCTTATCGAGTGGCACCTGCTGAACTTAAAGAATTGAAGGAGCAACTCCAAGATCTCATGGATAAGGGGTTCATACGACCTAGCTTTTCACCATTGGGTGCTTCTGTTCTATTTGTGAAGAAGAAAGATAGCTCTATGAGGCTGTGTATAGACTACAGAGAGTTGAACAAGGTAATAGTGAGAAATAAATATCCACTACCGAGGATTGAGGACCTGTTTGATCAGCTTTATAGTGCCTCTTATTTCTCAAAAACTGATTTAAGATCTAGCTACCATCAATTGAGGATCAGAGAAGAAGACATCCCAAAGACTGCATTTCGTACTAGATATGGACATTATGAGTTTCTTGTGTTACCATTTAGCTTGACTAATGCCCCTGTAGCTTTATGGATTTGATGAACTGGGTATTTAAGGAGTAATTGGATTAATTTGTTATTGTTTTCATTGATGACATTTTGATCTACTCGTGGTCAAAGGAAGAACATGAAAGGCATTTGAGGATAGTACTTCAGATACTCAGGGAAAAGAAACTCTTCGTCAAATTTAAGAAATGTGAGTTTTGGTTGGATCAAGTGCCATTCTTAGGGCATATTGTATCAAAAGAAGGCATTGCAGTTGACCCTAGTAAGATTGAAGTAGTTCAAAATTGGGCAACACCGGCCAATGTTGGTGAAGTTTGTAGCTTTCTTAGGTTAGCCGGCTACTAACGGAGGTTTGTTGAGGGATTTTCCAAAATTGCCTCACCTTTGACCCCAGCTAACCAGGAAAAATATCAAAATTCATTAGAGCTTAGACTGTGAGAGAAGTTTTCAAGAGTTAAAGAAGAGGTTGACATCTGCTCCTACTTTAACAATCCCACAAGGTAATGAAGGATTTGTTATTTATAGTAATGCTTCAATGAAAGGGCTTGGTTGTGTTCAATATAGTATGGAAAGGTAATTGCCTATGCCTCAAGGCAACTAAAAGAGTACAAGAAGAATTATCCTATTCTTGATCTTGAGTTTGCTATAGTTGTTTTTGTATTGAAGATTTGCAGGCATTATTTGTATGGTTTGAAGTACGAAATCTACACTGACCATAAAAGTCTCATGATGGTTGGAGCTTGTAAAGGATTATCATTGTGTAATAAATTATCATCCAGGGAAGGCTAATGTGTTGCTGATGTACTTAGTAGAAAGAGCCAAGGGTCAGTAGCCACCTTGCAAGTTGTCTAGAAGCCATTGTTAATAGACATTCAAAAGCTGGAGTTGGAGATTGTTAGCCAAGGTGAATCAGGCTTCTTCGCCAATCTAACTTTAAAACCGACACTGTTAGAGAGAATTAAGTCTTTACAACCTAAAGATTCTCTGATATTGAAGTTTCAAACTGAGTTGGGTAAGGAAAAATGTTCTGATTTTGTTATCACAGAAGATGGAGTCCTTTGATATGACATCAGACTTGTTGTCCCTGATAATAGAGAGTTAAAGAAAGAAATTTTGAGAGAAACCCACAATACTCCATATACAATTCACCCCGGTATTACGAAGATGTATCAAGATTTGCGAAAATACTTTTGGTGGATTAGCATGAAGCATGATGTGGCCGATTTTGTTCAGCATTGTCTTACTTGTCAACAAGTTAAGGCTGAACATCACAAGTCAAGGCTGAACATGAAAGACATTCGGGCCTTTTGCAACCCCTCATGACTCCAGAGTGGAAATGGGAACGAGTTAGCATGGATTTTTTCTTGGCTTGCCTAAGACAAGGAATAGGTATAATTCCATTTGGGTGATTGTAGATTGACTTACCAAGTCAGTACATTCCCTATCAGTAAAGACCATTTATAAAATGAAGTATGTTGCACTGTATGTAGTAGAAATTGTTGGACTTCATGGGATTCTCGTATCCATTGTATCTGATCGTGACCTAAAATTTACTTCTTCATTTTGGAAGAGTTTGCACAAGGCGATGGGTACGCAGTTGAACTTTAGTACATCTTTTCATCCTCAGACAGATGGACAATCAAAGAGAACAATCCAAACTTTAGAAGATATGCTAAGAACTTGTAATATTGACTTCCTAGGTACTTGGGGGGAATTACTTCATTTAGTTGAATTTGCCTACAATAATAGCTATCAGGCTACAATTGGCATGTCACCATATGAAGCATTATATGGGAGAAAATGTAGATCACCAGTACATTGGGATGAGGTCGGAGAAAGAAAAGTACTAGATCCTGATATTGTTGGGGAGACAGCTGAGAAGGTAGAGAAAATCAAGCGGAAGATGAAAATAGCTCAGAGTAGACAAAAGAGTTATGCTGATAAGATGAGGAAGCCATTGGAATTTGTAGTAGGTGATAAAGTTTTCTTGAAAGTGGCACCCATGAGATCGGAAGAGATGAGATTTGGTAAGTAAAGAAAGTTGAGTCCTCGTTATGTAGGACCCTTCGATATACTTGATAGAGTTGGTGACTTGGCGTACCGTATTGCATTGCCACCAGCACTATCAGGGGTACATAATATCTTCCATATCTCGATGCTAAGAAAGTACATCCCAGATACTTCTCATGTTCTTAGTTACGCTCATTAGATCTCCGTAATGATTTAACTTATGAAGAGTCGCATGTCAAAATTCTAGAGAGGGAAGAGAAGGAATTGAGTAATAAGAAAGTGGCATAGGTTAAAGTTCTTTGGAGGAATCATGCTATTGAGGAAGCTACTTGGGAGCACGAGATTGATATGCACAACAAGTATCCTCATCTTTTTGGTGAGTTTTAATTTCGGGGATGAAATTTCTTTTTAAGGGGTAAGAAAGTGTAATGCCACGTTTCTTTTTCCCTCATGATGTGAATTTATTAAATTTTAATACGTTGTCAAAATTAATTATTTTGACTATATCTATTATTGTTAATGAATTTTACCTTTTATGATTTTGCTGTGGAAGGACTTAGAAGCTGTAATGATCAATGTGCCTAAAATGAATCTTATTTATGTGTAAATGTGTTCTTGAGTATATGTTTATGCACATTGTTTACTCTATATTTAATTGCATGTCATTTTAGGAGGGACTTGGGGAGAAATAAACTAAGTTTGGGCTTAATTAAGCAAGACTCATTATTGGGTGACGATATTGGTCAAAATCAAAAGTTTAGCCAAAAGCCTTTTAACCTCACTCTCAACCCTAGCCCACATTCTCATTCATGAAGAATTGATTCATCCTTACTCTTCAATTAGCTCTATCTCCCAATATAAGGTAAGTTATGAATCCTTTCACTTACCCTTCAATGTTAGTGGCTAGTTCATAGGTAACTTGTATCCTTTGAGAAATAGTTCAATAAACTAGATAGGTAAAAATGCATAAAGTTTATGTTATGCTCTGTTTTATGTCAAAATGAGTGTCGTTAGATGAGTAAAAGGGCAATATATTGGATATGAATATTACATGTTTGAAGAAAAGAAATGCTTAAATGAATTTGGCATGGTGTATTTGGTTCAGCCCCCCAACTTTGAACAGTCATAACTCATAGTAGACATTGTGTTTTTTCGTGATTGGAACTGGAAAACAACCTTATATGAGTTATCTATTATTTAAAATTAGAATGACATCATTTGGAGGTCTATAGAAGTTTTTATGGCACTTTTTGTCCCACCTGCCAGTTTTACTCGAGAATGACTTTGGCTAATCAAATGTTAGTTTTATGAGCTCTTTTTGTGTGATAAATCTTTTATGGGATGATTGTTAAGGTTTGAACTTAGCTGCCTATGTTGTTTTTCTAATTGGTGTGCTACGATTGAGTTAGGAGTAGATGTGGAGATGTTGAAACATAAGAGTATGAGTTAATTTTCTTTATGCAAATAAAATATTTGATAAAATGCCTATATGAACCCATTTATGTAGTGAATAAAGGTGATGAAAAGTAGTTGTGTCTCAACAATAGCTTAAATTTAAGAATAATTTGGTATGTGAAATTAAAGTATGAGATTTTAAGCAAGTATGTGGAATTTGTTAATTAAAGCATGACAATACTATTTGTTTATGAGAACTAAAGCTTAATTGCTCGAATGTGAGCTATGATGCAATTACTACATGGATTTTTAAGTCAAAGAAGTGAAATGAGAGCTTTGTGTCTTACTTATTAAGTGATTATATTAGGATTCATGGCACATTGATTTTGAAAGCAGTTAAAGGCCTTCCAGTCGCTAAAAGTGAATATCTTAAAGACTTGAGCTAAGTAAACTCCACCCTTGAGTCCATTATATGTTCAAGGATGATGTATAGATAATGTACTATGTTGTTAGTTTGTTGGTGAATGATTAATTGTTAAATGTGAAAGTTAGGGAATGATGCTTACACTAATGGGTATATGCTTATTCATGTCATGCCATGTCATCTCATTTCATCATGTAGCATGCATGGTCATGATTTTAAAAGAGAGAATGTTTCGCTATGGAGATTGAAAGTATTTACAAAATTATGTATCCCGAGATTTTGACAAAAAAAAGGGGAATGGATGTATCTCTATATCATGAAAGAACGTGAGTGGGAAATGGGGCGTGGGGGACCGGCGTACCCAACCTTGCCGCTTTGGGCGGCATTGAATGAATGTTGCCACTTCGGTGGTATTAAAAGTAATGTTACTGTTTCGGTAGTATTGAATGAAATGTTTACCGCTTCAGTGGTACTACCTTAGAATTGAGTCTGGTTCCAAATAAGAATGGGCCACTGCATTTTGATTGGTTAGATAATACATCAAGTGAGCTCGCAATGAAAATGAAGTTTCTAGAATAGAAATTGAAAGTTTTCCAAGAAAATGAACGATTCCTAAATGTTTAACTACAATGGGATAGGTACTTTTGAAAGTTAATGTACTGTATATCATGAGCATCTCTCATATGTATAGAGTTTATTTACTGAGCTTTAGCTCACCCTTTATTTTCCCTACTTTACAGGTGACGAGAGTTAGATGGCACGGGAGGTTCACTTGGTAGCCGACTTAGTCACAACATAATACTTTTTCTAGCTTGTCTAACTATACAAAGACTTATTTTAAACTTCGAATCGAATTATTTTGTTCTCTTATCAGTTACCCCACTTTTAGTGGAGTATGATATACTCCACATGTTTTTGAGAAGTTACTTGTTAATTATTTTGAACTTGAAATTATTAGTCTTCCAACAATGCAAACTTTGAATTTCCTTTATGTTTAATTGTGAAAGAGTTGGGAATGGGTTAATAGAGGACCTGATAGTTGTTGGTCATTGTTTGTTCAATTTATTGAATTTATTTTGTTGTTGGAGTTTCTCCTAGTCTTATTTATAGGGGAGATTCTACCAAAGTTTCTATAGAATTTTCTAAACGAACGAAAAAGATTTATTATTTGACATTTTTTTAAAGTTAAATGAGGGTTAACATTTCTAAGTTTAGTGTTGCTAGACTTAGGGTGTTACAGATCTCCTCCCTCAATTTCTTCAATGTCAAATCATGATATTGAGCCTCATTGACCTTGGCAATCAGAGTAGGCCTTACATGGAAATTAGCTAGTACTGCCCCTAAGGTAGTAGGCGATAACTGGGTATTCGACTTTATGAACTCACAAATCAGGGAAGAAACCATCAAATTAGATTGAGCCGAAGAACTACTGGTTTTTTAACTTAAAGCATCTGCTGCTACATTGGCTTTCCCCAGATGGTAGTCAATCTTGCAATCATAATCTTTTATGAGCTCTAACCAACTCCTTTACCTCAAATTCAACTCCTTATGATCGAAAATATACTTCAAGCTCTTACGATTAGTGTATATCTGACACTTTTCACCGTACAAGTAATGCCTCCAAATATTTAATGCCAACACCACTGTAGCCAACTCTAGATCGTGAATGGGGTAGTTTAACTCATGCTTTTTCAATTGCCTCAAAGCATAAGCTATAACTTTTCCATTTTGCATCAAGACACAACCCAGACCTTGACGTGAGGCATCACTGTATATCACAAATTCCTCACCTGGGGATGGAAGTGTGAGGATAGGAGCGGTGGCCAACCTATGCTTCAATCCTGAAAAGAATTTTCACACTATTCGGTCCACACAAACTTAGAATCCTTCTGAGTCAGACTAGTGAATGGAAGTGCAATCTTTGAGAACCCTTCTATAAACCGGCGGTAGTAACTAGCTAGCCCAAGAAAACTCCATATTTTAGTCACATTAGCAGGTCGTTCCCATTGCTGCACTGCCTCAATTTTTACAAGATCTACATAAATCCCTTCTGAGGAGATAACATGACCTAGAAATACCACTTTATCCAGCCAAAACTCACATTTAATGAACTTGCATACAACTATTTATCTCGCAAAAGCTGCAAAATAATCTTCAAATGATTTGCATGCTCATCATGGTTACGAGAATAAATCAGTATTTCATCAATAAAGACAATTACAAATTTATAGAGATATGGCTGAAGCACCCTATTCATCAAATCCATAAACACAGATGGTGCATTAATCAGTCAAAACGGCATTACAAAAAATTCATAGCGACCATACCAAGACTTGAAAGCCGTCTTTGGCACATCAGCCTCTTTGATTTTAAGCTAATGATACCCAGAATGCAAGTCGATCTTCAAATGAAGCACCTCAAAGCTGGTCAAATAAGTCATCGATTCTAGGCAAAGGCTATTTATTGTGAATTGTCACCTTGTTCAACTGCCTATAGTCAATGCATAATCTCATTGTGCCATTTTTCTTCTTCACAAATAAGACTGGTGCTCCCCAAGGAGATGTGATGGGTATAACAAACCCTTATCCACTAAGTCCTACAACTGAACTTTCAACTCCTTCAGCTATGCTACCTAAGATATAGGTGCTGTCCCTGGGACTAAATCAATGGTAAAATCTACCTCCCTGTCAGGCTGAAATTTAGGAAGATCATCTGGAAAAACCTCTAGAAAATCCTGTACCACTGGGACATCCTCAAATCTTGGCTTAGTAACCTTGGTATCAATTACATCAGCCAGATATGCCTTACACCCCTTTTGAAGTAATCTGCTAGCATCAAGTGCGGATATTACGCAAGATGGTAGAATTCTGTGTTCTCTAATAAAAGAAATTTCAGGCTTACCGGGTTTTCTAAACACAATTTCCTTGCAAAAACAATCAACTGTAACATGATTCACAGTTAAGAAGTGCATGCCCAAGATGATATCAAAATCATGTATAACCAATGGTATCAAATTTGCTTTCAACACATGATTTCCAACGCTAACGCCACAACTGATTTACTGTCTAGGGGCTCTAACATATGATCATGATGAACAGTAAATGTATGAGAAATAAAAAAATGGGTAGCGCCGGAATCAAAAGTACGGGCACATTTACCAAAGATAGATAACGTACCCATAATCATATTTGGCGACTCCTAGGCCTCCTACTGAGTCATGGCATACATTTTACCCTGAGTCTAAATGCATTCTAGCTGGCCTTTCGATCTGCTACTACTATTCCCAGTGGCCTGAGACTGTCCAACACTCACTGCCCTGAAACTCCCTGACGCTGTACTTTTCTGACTCTGTCTAGCACTCTTACTGGCAAGAGCTAGCTGGTGGGGAATAGCATGAGAAGCACCACTCTCTTGCAATAGAGTAGGACACTCTTTCCTCATATATCTAGGCTGGCCACACTAAAAACAAATATCAGCTCCCTTGAGACATTCTCCGGGGTGAAACTTCCTACAAACTTGACACTAAGGATATCGGTTGCCACGAGATCTCCCACCTTGTACTAGTCTAGCCCTTTGATAAGAATGATAGGGTTGTGACTGCTATCCCACAGGCTGCTGTACAGAATGTTAGCTATGACTGTGCTTGAACTATGGCCAGAATGCAACCTCGGGACCGAGACTTGAAGTTGCTAGTCTGTGTTACACCTAGCCAAAAACTTTGTCTGTTCTTCTTTTGCTGCCCATGGGAGATACCTACCTGACCAGAGTTACCTGATGCCTCATATTCTCCCCTTTGGTATTCCCACTAGTCATATATCTTTCAACTCTTGTAGTGGCTTCAACAAGTGCCCCTTGATTTTCATGGTCGTAAGAGGTGACGACAGCTGCAATGTCTCCTCGCAGACCCTCCTCGAATCTACGAAACTTATCAATCTCTTCTGGCACCAAGTGCTTAGCACATTTCAATAATCCCATGAACTTTCTATGATACTGGGCCGCTGACATAGATCCTTGCACTAGCTTCAGGAACTCTGACTGTTTCTCACTCCTGGACGAGGGAGGATAGAAAGCCATATCAAAACCAGACTTGAAGGCCACCCACGTAATAGCACTGGGATCTGGCCGTCTATCAAACAAAAGAGTCCCACTAGTTAGTAGCGGAACCTTTAAGTAGAAAGGTGGCGAGACAGACCTTCCTATCCTCCAGGCACTCCATGACTTCAAAAATGCTCTCAATACTCTTTAGCCAGGCATCAGCGACTGCCAGATCAGCTGTACTGGCAAAGTACTCTACCTCTAAATTTCTAGCCCTCTCAATGCTAGTATCATGCGCACGGCTCGGAAATAGAGTAGCCAGGGCATAGGCCAACTATACTATCAAGTTCACATTATCATGAGTGTTTCCTTGACCTAAACCATGAGTAGATTCTTTCGCCACATTCTCCTGTCTAACACCCTCACCAAGAGCGTGTCGAGCTTGAACCGTTTCGTGCTTTCTAGGTCTACCACAATGAGGCATGATGATCTACAAAATGATCTGAATTTACGCAATGTGAATTTATAAGAAAATGATGTAAAGTAATCTTACAATTAGTCTGACGTCAAAATCAATAAAACCATTTACAATACTCAATGTTTCCAACTAGCATGAGAATGAGAATATGAAATATGTCAATGTTTCATGAAATGACAAATTGCACTATGTCGTACAATTCTAAATGTGGTAGTAAAATCTGAAGGTGCAGGCAAATCCTACTTTACTCAAGCTCGGTCACCTCCTAATAAGACAAATGTTAGAAAATATATGAGCATGTAACTCAGTGAGTGCATAAGTTTGCAAATACATACATATATGTATATATGGCTTTCCCTATTAATTAATTTCTGAAAATTCTGCTAAGCTTTGTAGTACATAAATATAACTAAATTTGTTTGGAGACCATCTAGTTAACTTGCAAATGAAATATTGAATCATGGAAATGTTGAGAATACTATGAATAGAATCTGAAAACAGTAAGTGGAAAATTCACACCAAAATTACCTCTAAGCAGTGACACATATGTACAGAGTAATCTCAATGTACATGGCATACTACTCAAGATCAGACGTGTGCTCTTCCGATCTTAACTGGTTAACTGGTTATACGCACGCAGAGCAAGCCCTAAAGGCAAACACCACCAGACATGGCCTAAAGCCTATGTGTGTATGACGATGGGTCCCAAAAACCTTTATACAACTGGTCATGCACTGTGGAACGAATCACACAATGCAGAGTGGGTAAATCACTGAAACTGGTCAATACACTACGAAATAGATCACAATGATGCAGAGCGGGTAAGGATCACAAAAGTACTTTGGTGGTTTTAAAATAATCCTTTATAACATGCTTTCTTAAAATTTTCTAACATAGTGATATGATTATTTTTCCCTTTTAAAATATAAATTTATACGTAATAGCATAATTAAATATTTCATAGAATTCCATATCAAAATAAGAAAATGAAACATGCTTGATTGTAGTTTAATAATCTAAACCTTTACTAAAATATCATGGAAAGCATGCTAAATAATTTGAAAAACATTTTTCCACTCACAGAATTTCTAGATACAATCTAACGCGGTTGTTAAGCTTTCCCGACTTCCTCGTCATCACCTGAAATAACGAGAATGCCCAATTACTAAAGTGCCACCACGAATTTTCTTTGAAAATGCCACAACACGAAAATTCACAAGATAACCACCTTCAATTTATTGTCAGTATCCCACTACTACTCATTGTTAGGCATCACTCATATTCTTGAAGCATTTCTCAAGCACAAATATACCATGACCTCCAACATCCACATCTATGCATATTAGGAAGAAAATCCACAACATAAAATTCTCAACTCATTATCTACTCATTTTCCACCACCATTGTTCTATAACTTATCTTTACTAAACATCATCCACAAATCCCCAAATTTCACATCTACGTTTTATGAGCATCTTGTAATAATATGTAATTGAAGCTGAAATGTTAAAACCCATCATTCTTATGACATATAGAACAATTATTATGCATCAATCATAAATTTGAACCATAAAATCAACATCTAATACCAAATGCATAAACCCTAAAATCGTCTCTTGACTTACCTCTTTTGAAAGTCCAAAACCCCCCAATTACTTCCTTTCTCCCTTCCTTTTCTTTTTCTTTTATTATTTTTCTTCCTATTTTTCTTGCTTCTGCTGAAAAGGAATGGGTACTAGTGTCTGTTTTGGGTGTTGTGTATGTGTTGACTCCAAATGCAAGAATTCTTGTATAAATTGGGAGATTTGCACTCAAAGCCCCTCAACTCTCTTAACTCCTATAAGTTGACCTTTAATTTCTAAAAATTTTCTTACAAGCCCTCTAATAATTATTTTATCCACTTAAACACATTGATGCCTTGGACGTTGAGCAAGTAATTTTACTTTGACCGATTATGTAGTAGAAAATAATTTTAGGAAAGTTCGGGTCGTAACAACATTACCTCCTAAAAGAATTTCGTCCTCAAAATTTAGTAATTGAAGAGGTCAGGGTACTTACCCCGCATCTCTTTCTTTTCTTCCCACTTGGCCTCTTCACTTCCCACGTGGCCTCTTCAATCAGACGACCTTTCCATTTGACTTGGAGAAATGTACCGACAACTTTATCTTTTTTAATTTGATGCCTCCTGCCAAGTATTCCTTTAGGTTCTTCTTCATAAGTCAGATTATCCTCCAGTTCAACCGACCGTAACTTTAGTACATGAGATGGATCTGTAATACATTTTTGAAGCAGGTAAACATGAAACACGTGATGAATCCTGGATAAATCAGCTGGTAATGCTAACCGATACGCAACAGGTCCGATACGCTTAGTGATCTCATATGGTCCTATGTAACGTATGCTCAATTTACCTTGTTTTCCAAATCTCAAAACACCCCTCCATGGTGACAATTTCAGAAAAACTCTGTCTCCAACTTCAAATTCCAGGTCTCTCATGCATTTATCAGCATAGCTCTTTTGTCTGTCTTGAGCCGCCTTAAGCATTTCCTTGATAATATTCACCTTCTCTGTAGTAGTCTGAACCAATTCAGGTCCCATTAATTTTCTTTCTCCAACTTTATTCCAACAAATTGGAGTTCTGCACTTTCGGCCATATAAAGCCTCATAACGGAGCCATTCCAATACTAGAATGGTAGATATTATTATAGGCAAACTCCATCTTTGACTGATGAGTATCCCAACTACCCTTAGTTGAAGGAAATTCA
>CAVNYN010215750.1:0-46482 GCA_963692815.1 Nyctanthes arbor-tristis | reverse complement strand
TTGCTCTTGGTATGGTAGAGAATCTAGTAAATATTACAGGGTCAGGGACCCAAAGAAACTATAGTCGTCTCTAGTAACTGCTTGTTCCCCCCCCCCCTCTCTAAAGAAGAGACGCTGTGTTGCTAGCCCGTGTACGTGGAAGTCTGTGAAGCAGCATCTCGTCACCGACTCTTTTTGTTGGACCAACATATTTTCAGACTTCTTGTTGGCCTGCTATATGCTAGTGTTAGAATACGTTCTAGGCTGTGGATCATCTCCGTTGCCATCCATCATGCAAATTGATACGCAGAACAGAGCTAGGAAGTGACATTCTGTGAGACTGCTGTTTTTCTCCATTGGTCATGGGAATGGCTCTTCTTTTCTTTTCTTTTTGCTTATTGGTGTTCATATTTGGGGCAACGACTTTGTCTACCAACAGCAGAGGATTTTGCAGGGCCCGATTTAGGAAACGATATGATAGGTAATATATCATGTATTTTGTTATGTATGATTCATAAGAGACATTAAATATATCGAGATAATCATTTATGTAATTCCCTTTAGACGATTTTTGTCACATCCCATGTAAATGATTGCACGGTGTGCTTGGGGATTTTAAACTAATCTATTTCCCACCGTGACACTCCCTTTTCCCCTCGTTTATATAGGCCAGTTTATTGTAGTGGTAGAATTTAACATGAATCAAGTGAATCCAGCAAGAAAGGTAGCACCAGTTGTTCACAAAGAATCTCCAAGAAAATTAATCTACAAGAAAGACAAAAATAGATTCACAGTAGTTGTAAACTTGGTAACAGGTAATGCAGCAGCCTAAAGCATTGGACGTTACAGACTGTCGTTCAAATTTTCTATTAATCTTGAGGCTGATAAAAATGTACATATGGACAACATAGTTTCGAAGAAAAACCTCATAATAAAACTGAATGAAACTGACTGGTTACCTGGTAACCTGCTTTTAGGAAGGAGAGATTCCTAGAGCAGCAGTTTTATGTACATGTAGACTTTCAGGGACGAATTTTGCTGAACCATATGATTAAATCATCCAACAGTTCTTGCATCAACGTAGTGTTTCAATAACTGGCAAATAAAGAAGCCATTTATCAGATCAAATCAATTTGGCAAAATTCAATATCATATGAAGATTGAGAAAGAAACCAAGGACTATCTATCAAGTAAGTATTCACAAAAAAGAGTGTCATCAAGAAAGGAAAAATCAATAAAATATGCACCTGATTTTCTTCAACTAGAAGTCAATCCTCAGATGCTCCTTCTGTATCAGACAAGGGCAAAAGGGTGCAAGTCCCCAGCACATGCCCGTTAAGGCACACATAATACTCAACACAGTCCTCGTAAGCACCCAACCGGCAGCTGGCACTTGACGGTATCATCTTAGCTTGAAGCATGTTCCACAACTTTGCCTTGCAATAGGGACACACCTCTGTTGGATGTAGTGAAGCACCTCTGTTGATCAGTATTTTCCTTGCCTTAGACATTGCGAAGCATTTAAAGACTCCACGGAAAAATCCAATGTCCCCTTCATCCCCTTGGTCTAGATGTTCACAAGGATCAGACACATACAAAACATCCGTTCTGCATTGTGGTAATAGAAAGCTTTTCCCAGATGTCCTTGAGAATCGTGTCCGATGGACAAAGTGACCAGGAATGTCTATGTTATTGAACAAGCCACCCTTGCTACATCCAGAACAGTATATTAGTAGTTTCTCAAGTGCCCTCCAGTTCCCATCAATGCTATGGCTGCCATTAGATTGCAAATCAAGAGTCATCTTAGGAGCTCTTGTCCTGCAAAACTCCTTCCACAGGACTCGCTTAGCAAGATCATCGAACCATTTGCATACACAAGAAAGCGTTGCAATCAACATAGGGTTCCAATTTAAGCGATGGAAAACTAGGAAAATAACTTGTTCATTAAGATGTCCTTTTGTGCACAGACAACTTGCTGAGTGTATGCAACGGTACTGCTTCGTCAGAATCATAGTCTTCACCTACTAATAGAAACAGGTGTTTATATAAGTGTCTCTGATCGAGTTGCATATTTCAGAGAGCATACATCAAATGAGTTTCTTATTTGTTATCTTTACCAAAGCAACTCTCATCGACAAGGACGAGCTTGACATGAACTTTACTGATTGTATAGGACCTAAAAAGTCATGCAATGATAACTTGTATACTTGAATTTATTATGCCTAGAGGCATACCCATTTTCGCAGTGGTAGTTTCACAACTCCAGTGAAATCTACCAGATTAACAGAAGCTTCTCTATTTATTATCAGCTTCATTGTTGCACATAGAGCAGATAATGCATGAATCAGTCCAATCCATTTGAATTGAATGAATGTAAAAAGAGTAAAGGTGTTTGTACTCTCGCTTTGTTGAATCAACTAAGGGGAAAGGTTAAGTGACTTCCAAGTCGATGAGGAAGCTAGAACACCAAAACTAAGATGAGATCTAATCTCCCATTGTTCTTTAATATTTTGCGAGTACCTCAGACAGAGCTATCAACTTATTGGTTATTTATTTTTATCTTACTTAGAGAAAGAAATGACGATACACAACCTATTTCATTTGCTAATTTCTAGAGTAATGCTTCTTTCCCTGTGAGCCTATTGTGTAAGTGTGAGATGGATTTTACCACTTCATGCATCCTCCACCAGACATGAAAAGACATAGCTTAGATGGTAGAGCTATACTTGTGATTGCATGGAAATTCTAGAATGGACATTCCACTTTGATCAGTCTAGAATACTACTTTTTAGAAGTGATCTATTGCTGATTTCTAGAGTAGAGCTCCACCAGGGAAGAAACTAAGTCAATCATCTAATGTGTAACTAACCCACACAAGAAAAGGGGAAGGAAAAAAATCACCTAGAAACTTTGTTAAATTGTTGATTTCTTAAAAGGACTATCATATTGATATATACCGAAGCCAGGACATACTCAATACCACCACAGAACTAACACTATAAAACAATTGAAACATAGTCCAAAATACGAAGTCATACCTACTGCAACATGACAGCATTGAGTATATGATTATCAATGAGTATCTACCACCACATCATATCACATAGTTTGTAAGAAAATTAAACAAAAAAGAGTAGGATAAAATCGTAAGACAGGAAAAGGGAAAAAATAATAAGAGAGGTTATATATCCATAAAGAATATGATAGAAATGAAAAAGATCCAAGTCGAATTTAAATGAAGTGACATTCAATAACCAAGTGATAATGCACTGAATAATAAGAAAACCAAACTCCATTGAACCCAAACCCATACCACTGAACAGATACCCAGTATGGTTTTTTTCATAATTACATTAATTTCTCCTCAGAATCGATTCTTCTAGGATGCCGTACGTCAAATTTCTATTAGAAGCCCCAAAAATAAGAAACGGCTGACTTCAAAATAAACAAGCAGGAACGGTACAGATCGGGACAATCTTAAAATCCGAACCCCCAAATTCTAACCTCAGCTCGAACAAAGTAGTTTCGGCATCAGCCCAGAGAAATCATACCCAAAAGACCCACCTGCATGAAGAAGAAAAATAAAATGTTAGTGATTCTCGTGTAAAATGCAAGGGGCAAACCTACAAATAGAACAAAGAAGAATAACAAAAATTACCTGATTACATGCAAGAAACACTAGTCAATCTTTTGCTAGAAAAAAAGTAAGTTATGGTCTCAGAATCTGGGAAGTTCCGGAAGAAAAAAATTGAAATAAATCTCAGCTGAGTAAGAAAATAGATTAAAAAAATGGAAGGTTAGGTATGGGCGATTAATCCGATTATTACTGTGCATTGTATGCAAGTAGACAAGGCAATCAGGTGCTGATAGCTTATCGATTTGGCTTCCTTGGACTAATACCTGTATCTCCGTTCATTGAAAATAGCTACCTCTCATTTGTTTGCATTATTTATACCATCACTATGTGTTCGGCAACTAATTAGAAATGCATTGAATTTATCAATCAATTTAAATTTTAAATACATAGTAATATCATATTTAACCACAAATTTAATGTGATGCTAATTCTCACATTATTCTAATCATTATCTCCACATGACACAATTAAATATTAACATCTATATAAAATTTGAATTTTAAATTCATTTATAAACCCAATTTTCTTTTTAAAATTGTTACCAAACAAAGGCTGTAACTTTTTCTCTATTTAAAACTCCGTTAATATGGCCTATTTTTAGCAAATGTCACTAACAATGGCTGTGTAGTGTGTATCCTGCAGGGTACAAGCCGCATTTTCCTTGTTGAGAGCGCCTCTAACGTGACAATATTGAAGATGTATATTTGACAAATAAATATTGATATTACATTCAATAAACTATTCAATGCAACAATGTCTACTTTTCCTATTTGACAAATTATTATTATTATTATTATTATTATTATTATTTTGAGAGAAAGAGAGAGAAGTCTAGTAACGTGACTGGTAATTTCTATACATTTGGGGTTCATTTGACTACTATCTATAAATGGATCTAATAATGTGTCAACTATTGTTGAATTGTTAAAGTCATTTGATTTAAAAGTTTAAACTAATAAATCGAGCTTGTTTTATATATTATTTATTATATCTTATATATGCCCCTCACATGCATATGGAATTTTTTTCACCAAAGCTTAATATTTGGATATTTATGTTTTTTCTAATAGGGTGTCGGTGATTTTTGTGTGCTCTGAGATTATGTTCAATTGTTAAGGTCATTTGATTTAAAGTTAAGATATTAGATCGAGCCAATTTTATATTATTTATTATTATATTAATATATATCTTCAGCGACTACTGAAATATGAATGCAACATGGTCTATTACTCATAGTTTACATCAATTTACAAATTGTCAGCTACAATGGTTAACATTTCACACATGTATAATAGAGACCATATATAAATGGTTGTAGACAAACCCTTGCATTTATTTATATACAATTCATAGTTGTAAGATACTATATCGATTTAAGTATAGACTTTCACAAATATTGAGCGTGATTTTAGACCAACTTTTTATGAGCTTATAAGGTTCATCCGAACATGTTTTACAGAAGCATCTAATTTATATGTAACGAATTTTTCTCCTTTCCGGAAAAAAGAATTCACAAAGTGTTTTTGTTTTAACTTTAAAAAAAATGTTTTTGTTTAAAAACAGAAGTAGGTTTGGTGAGAATGAGTAATTGAGATATATGCAGTATAAGTGGGTCTTGTCAAATATGTAAATATGATTGGTTTTAACTAGATTTTGTTTTTAAATAGAAATGTGTTGTAAACATTGGAGGTTCACTTAATAGTAGGTCAAATTTGTTAGTTTTGTTTGGTCATTTAGCTAGGTATGGTTAAACTGCTAAAACGATTATCTTGACAAGAAAATCTACCTAGTTACCCAATGAATCTTGAAATTGTCTTATATTAACATAAGCTCACATGATAATTCTCTTCCAAAATCAAAATAATAAAGACATAATGGAATATTCCATGGTTTCATTGATGTTAAAGATCTTCACAATGGCGTGTTTGCCACCAAAGCTATGTTATTTCCAGATCCCGGGCGGCGTGCTATTATCTTAAATACTAAAACCTTAAAAATTAATGGCAGATGAAGCAAGTTGACGAGTCACTCAAATTCCGCCGCTAAGAACAAGACAGAGCTACCGGTACTACCACCTTATTTTGAACAAATTTTGAATTTTATGTAGAAAAAAAAGTTTTACATATCTGAACTAAAACTATATTTTTTCTTTACTACAACATGTTTTAATAAAATTCCTAGATTTGTATCAAAACCCCTGTTTGTGAGTTCAAGCCCCGGGGGTTTTGGATTGGCTTAGCTCCTTGCTATCTTGGAGGCTGCTGTAATATCTCCACCTCTGAGAACTCTGTTTCTTTCATGCTTTATGGCACATGAAAGTGTGTATACCAAAGGAAAATGGCTTGCCCGGCCAGTACTGTCAAAAGAATTCAGCAGTGTGTCTCCGAGACCATGCCATTTACCATCAATCATTCAAGGATGTCCAGAATACAAAGCAAAGCAAAGAAGAAATGTTTGGCATTTATTTTTGGCCGTACAATCCGGGTGAAGAAGACAAGGTTATAGAAAGTATTTTTGAGGACTAGCAGCAGTTAGTGACATCAACCGCTGCTCACTTGTGTGCTAAGAAGTGTCAGATCACACCCAAACACAGCCCAACACTAATGTATATGCCATGCATGGATCTTTTAAAGGCTAATCCCCGAACTGCAGGATATTATCAAACAGATCCAGATACAGGATTTAGGATCCAATCTGTAAATGCTAAACGATTCAGCTAGACCGAGCAAGATTTACATTGAATATAAGTACCAACCAGAGACAAGTGAGAAAATATTGAAGAGTAAATGACCAAAGAGCCTCAAATGGTAGCCACTGAATTTTATATGGGGATATAATATCCATCAGGGATATTAATTGAGTATCACACATTTTTTCCGCTTGAACTGAGTTTAAACTGACAGAAGGGGCAAAATTCAGTGTTCAGAAAACCAACAAAACATTGTTTAGAAAACAAGCAAAACCTAGTAAGAAGTTGACATGGAAATAGTGTTTATCATTTACATAAGCCATAGAATGTAATAGCAAAAGACAAATGTTTCCTCCCTCCCTTTAGTCTAAAATTGAAGAAAGAGAAGAAATTAACGTGCTATGAAGCAATGGGGATGAAACATGTATGCATCAGTAGTAGACAAGCAAGCATTCCTATATGATCACCCGGAAATTTAATTAAAGCCTGCAGTTAAAAATCTACCGGTAGACTTGAAAAATTAGAAGCTTGACATTAAGGAATACATATTTTTGGCTCAAACAACAGTCTGCAGAGATGGTTTACTTTCTTGGAGAGAGATCACTGTTTCAAAAGCGATCTCTACCAAGGCCTTAACCTTACTTTTCCGGCTCTCAACAAGCTTACTCGCTGTTTCTTCAATGACATTATTAAATAAACCCTGTCCGTCTTTCTTCCCCTGCACGTCTTGATGCTTTAAAACAACTTTTTTCTGAGACAGTCCTGCACCATTTTTGTCATCATCGGATCCTCCCTTTTTAAAGATTCTTCTTCTCAGATCACCCCTTCCATTTTGATCTTCGGCCAAGACTCTTCCCCTTCTAAATCTGAGTCTTCTAGGACTCTTGTTATCAGACTGAATGTTGACTACCGTCCCCCTCCTGAATTTTAACTTCAAATGAGCACCATCATCTTCAGAAACAGTAGACTTTCTATGAGCCTTGTGATTATCTTCTGATGTTTGTATCTCAGCAATCTCTTCAGTTGTATCATTGTCAGAGACATACTCATCCGTTTCAATATCAATGTACTCGGCCTCTTCTTCTTCTTCTTCCAGTTCATGAGACGACTGAGATGAAGAAATTGCATTAGATAAAGATTTTGGTGACAAGGGGGATGCAATTGATGGAATAACATGGCCATTGGGGATGGATTCCGATATATTGCTCCCAGTCTCCATCTTGATGACATGAAGGGTTTTCTCAGGTACCACCTCATTAGTTGTTATCTTAGTCTCAGTTTCGCGCATCCTATTTTGATTGTTCAAATGAGATGCAGATTTTAAGCTTCTAGCTCTTCCTGCTTTCAAGCATATTGTTCTAGAGAGGGAAAGCTTAGGGGACAGAGAGGAAGCAAGAGGTAACAATTTTTTTTCCTGAGATAATTTAGGTGCTCCCATCTTTCTGCCAGTTTTGATGTCACTGTTTTTTCTAACTTTCGCATTTATACCATCTGGAGGATCAGATTGGGAAGATGATGATTTCACCACCACAGGTTTCAACTGTGCTGGAGGAGAATGTTTCTTGGACGAATAACTTGTTTTCTTCTCATTTTTCGGGATCTTATTATCAGCTAACGCATCTTGTTTCTGTCCAACTTCAGTTTTCTTAGAAGGCAGCAAGATTTCCCGCTTCATAATTTCAGGGGGATCCATTAACGAGGTTTTGGTAGTACATGATGGTTCGTGTTTCTGTTTACCAGTTTTAAGACTAGAATAAATCTTCTTTTTGGGAGAATGAACTTTGGTATCCAAGAATGGCTTGCTTTTTGGTGAATGGGATTTCACAATGGGAGAATGAATATCTGCATCAGGAATAAGCTTGTGTTCAACAACCACTTCCTTCTTTTGCTCAGATTTATATGTTGTCTTCTCAGGATTCTGCTTGTTTGACTCAGGTTTTATCATTCTCTTCGGAAGAGGGCACCGCGCTGTCGCTTCACATGCATGTTTTCTCCCGTATTTACAGAAATCATGACAAGAACCTGTTGAAGCTCTCAAATAATGAGGAACTGGGCGTTGACTACTTATTGGAGAATCTGGCTTACCAGTAAAATTCCTTGTTGAATTGTCACTATCATGACATGAGCCCATGGAAGCTCTGCGTTGACCGGAATTAATACCATGTCCTTTATCTAAGGAGCCTGATTTCACAAAAGAGTCCTTCGCCACATAGTTTCTATCGAATTCATTTGTTTCTGGAGTTACAGGCGAATCAATATTTTCTTCAGCCATAAAAGTGCAGAGTGTAGACGGCTAAAAAAATTTTAAGCCCTGCAGAGAAAAAGAAAATATCAGCAAGACACACACTAAACTGGTAGCAAAATACGGTACAGAGAAAGAAGAAACCACTTCAGGAGAACACTAGTCCCAGTGGGTACTCGATCTGGTTGTTTCAGAAAATTATTTCCTTCTCCCCACAAGTAAAATTTAGTTTTCAGCTCAGCAGAAGTTATTTCACCATGGTAGAAGGAAAACCAACCGATTAAGGAGACTGAAAACTTAAAACTTATAGCAATATCAGAAAAAGGATAAAAGCACTCTTAATTAATTTCCTTTGATGGGATACATTTTGGAATTCTTGAGAAATATAGCAAACTCAGTTACAATTTTTACAGCTCTGTAAATCCAAACAATGCAAAAAGTAGATGGAAACCATAAATATTCTCTCTTTTAAATTCACACACACTGCGCACTTCCAGTTTCATCTCATATGCACACTATAGAACAACATATGCACAAATTTGAAAAGGTGAATGAGAGAGGGGGTAAAAACTCCAAACACACAAAAACAATGTTTTCGGAAGAAAGTTAATGAATGTGGATCTAAACCCCCCTCCCCCCACCCCACCCCCCCCAAAAAAAAAAAAGAAAAAATCAATCAATGATCAAACCTTTATTAACTTTGAGGAAAATATGTTTTCTCCTTGATAAAGAAATAGGATTTCCCAGTTAAGCTGGATATTTTCTGCAAATCAACCAGAAAACTCTCAAATATTTCTGCAGATGTTGCTTTCTCAATGTTCAAGAACAAGCAATTGAGGATTCACTAAATTCATGCTTTGAACATCACTCCTCAAAATTTCATCCATGTGAATACATCAAGCATAAGTGGCTTCATATAATTCCAAAAAATAAAACCAACAATAGAAAATATCAACGTTTAACACGAAAAAAGTCATGAAAATCTTACCTTTAAACTCTTTTCTCTCTGTTCTCCAAATCACCAGCTGAAAAGAAACAACCTTTTGAACTCAAACACAAATCACAAAGAACAAATAAATATTAAAAACCAGAGAAAACCACGCATCAAATTCCAACAAACTACGACTGGATAGCTACAGTACAATCAATTAAAAGGCATCAAATCCATTAAAATGCAATTTTCTGGAACGAAACCAATTCCTAAAACACGAAAAATACACATGACCTAAACCCACTATTATAGGCTCTTGAATGCGGCATTTAATAAGGGCACGAAAGAAAGAAGACGAAGAAAACGCGTACCTTTTCTCTTTCGTGGCCCTCTTCTTCTTTATTTATATATATACTTAACCACAAAGTAAAGGAATGCGTTTAACAACGAACATATGAATTGAATCTAGGACGTTCAAGGAACAACAGAATTTGAAACAGAAGACCTTTTCCTGTCAGAATAATTTTCTGTTTCTTTATTCTTTTTCTTTTCCGTTGAACTTTTGAAAGAGATCGTGCAAGCAACGTCTTTAGTCTTTCTGTGCCATTGTTTGTCTTCTGGGAGAGATCTGTGAGGTGGCTTTTTGTGAGTATTTGGCGTTCCTGCCCGACACAGTCCAGTATCAACTCTTTGAGAGCTCGGGTAAATAAAACAGGCGAAATTGGCGTGTTTAAACATGTAAGGAAAAGAAATTAAAAAATAATCCTGTTGGGGAAAAATATTATTAGTATATATCAGTACACTAATATTTAAACGCTCAATAATTTGTTAACACTTAAGATAGGTGCCGTTATGACACCCTATATATTCTATGTAATTATATATATGTATATCATATATCTACATGTGTCCACGTGGTTCGGATCTGCTGTCCCCAAACAATATCTCGCTTGATGTCCGTCAAATAAAATCGTTAAGCTTATTTAATTTATTAATTAATATTTGATTAACTAAAAAAATACTGACTTGTAAATTAATTAAACACATGTAACGATTTTGTTAAGCGGACAGCAAGCAAGACAAGGTTTGGAGACAGTAGATCCAGATCGTGTGCCCATGTGAGATATATGAGTGCCCTAATCATTAGAAAATTTTTGTTCAAATTCGTGTGATGTTCATCTATGAACTATATGGGACGGGTTATAATGGCACTTTCGGAGGTGCTTGAAATTTTTCACATCTATCTGTATTAAAATACTATTTTTCACAATCAAAATTGATTCAACATTCGGAGAAGAAGATAATAACAAAGAATTCTGTGGAAAGATCAATATGAATAAGATTCTAATATCCTGAGAGTACCATACCCCAAATCATTTGAAAAAGAGGGGAAAAAAAGTACCATACTCCCCTATGTTCACAAAATTAAAAACCGACATAGGGATTCATAGAACTTAATTTTTAAATTAAAACCCTTAAACACATATACGAGTTCTTAATTAATTGAAAGTACCATATTGAATTTTTTCAACTAGTAGATGGACAATTACCAATGTTTTCTTTCTTTCTTACTTACAAATTCCATTTTTCTCCCTTGGGCTAGTGCTTAAATGGACATAGAATATATACAGGGTAGAATATAAATGAGATTTTGCCTGAGGGGCTAATAAGCTATACTACTTTTTATTTTGTCAAACATAATTTAAATGCCATTTAGAACTCTGGCTTAATGGGACGGGTTGGCAGAATTTTCCTTTCTTGCTAATGTCTTGTTCTACACATCATTTACAACTTGAATCGAACCAAAAATTCTCGAATTCATTCATTCATTAACAAGGAGAAAAAAAAAAAAAAAAGAGAGACATGGTCCCTCTCGAATGTCAAGTTCTTCATAAACACTTTAATTAATATTAATTATCATTATTAATTAATATTTTCAATTCAATTTTTTTAAATATGGAAAATAGAAAATCAATTATACCAGAATTTTTCTTTTATAGTATACTATATAAAATAAAATAATTCTAAAAGAATAGATAGCTTGCCGTACCAAAATATGCATATTTTTTTATTCTTCTGAAAAAAAATATATGTATGTTTTTTGAGTTTGGTTGGAAATACTTTAGTGATGGTTAGGTTGGTTATAACAATATTTCAGAATCTTCAAGACGTGCTTACAAATTCTTTATATATTATCTCTAAATTTGTTCAACGGTCTGTCCCACTTTTACGGGTTTGCTGCCATAGCTCTTTTCTTCAACCATACTATAGAAAAATTTCAAGAAATTGAAACCACCAACTTTTTCCTTTTCCCCCTTTCCAAAGAATTTGATTTAGTTGTTCTTATTATTACTAGCTTGCTTCTCGATTTTTCGGTGCTTATATTAAAGTAATTTGGTCTTCTTTACATAATTATGTATGGAATCGATAAAATAAGCCCCACTAGTCCACAAATGTAAAAACCAATCACTGGCAAGGAAGCATTCTCTTCATCAATAAATTATTGAGATAACAAGATTTACCATTTTGATGCATTCAAGTTAGAATATTAGATTTCTTTAGAATTTATTTATAGAGAGATTTTGAAATGAAATGAACAAAGTTGAAAAAAATTATTTATGTAATGGTAACCCAAGTTTTATGATAACGAAACTTTAGTTTTTCTAGTATTAGAACCCATTCCTAAATTCATATAAAGGAAATCAGACCTTATACCAATTTGTTTATTTATTTTTTTTCTAGATGTGACCTACGATTGTCTATGTACTTGTATTTTTAACTTTTCTTTTTTGAGTCAGCTATATCACATGCTAAAAATTAATAAAGTAATTATATTGCCACTACAAGATTTACTCCCTACACCACAAAATTTTTGTTTACATACATATCCTTAAATAAAATTCCATTAACAACCTTCATTAATATATTTTACATTACCTTTTTTATTCCCCTGTTTTTTTGTTTCTCCACGACATTCACAATTCAATATCTTGTTTTTACTGTCATCTTCTTTACGGCATCCCTTTTTAGTTACAGCACAAACAATTGCTTCGAATTGGCTTCAAGATTGCACTGGAAACAACATTGTTTTACACTTTAATTAATATAGAATAATTCGTTAATTAATAAATTTCTAAAAGTGTCAGCGCATCTCCTGTCTTCACCTGCAAGTCAAATAATCTTAAATGATGGAAAATTTAGTTTTTGAATATTTAGTCAGTTTTAATATACCCATTAACTTTGACAAGCATGTGGGTTGCGATTTTCAATGTACAAAACCATATGAAACGAAGAATGCTACATGATTTGGGATTTTAGGGATTTTTCTCCAATTTTTAATCAGGGTGGGTGAAGGAAGCTGGTCCAGTAGAATGAAATTCACATTGAAATTCATATTTCATCCCCCAGCCTCTAGCCCCACATCTCCGTTTTAGTTTCTGGCAAAGTAAAAATTGTGAATGGTTCTTCTTCCAATGAGATTCGGGTACTAAAATTCTAGAAATATATGAGATTTTTGCTTATATTTTATTTTGAATTTTTTGTTTTTGTTGTATTAATTTTATCTTATATTAGGTTATGTAAGTAAATTTATTGTGGTGTGTCTATCTATTATCCATCCTATATGTGGTGGGGTTAAAATGTTGTGTGAAGATTAATTCTTGTAGTGGTAATATAATTGCCCAAATTAATAACCTTTTTGAACCGAAATTACCATTGAGACCTCCCAATATGGAATGGTCAAAATATTGGATGCACAAATGTCAAAAACAGTGTACCGATTCAAGCAATTATGAATGCGAAATGATGAATAAATTTACATGATTATATATTTCAATGGATTATACTATTTATATGATGTACATTGTATTTGGTTAAAGCATCCTACGCAACGCACGGTGAAATTATTAGTTTACATGATTACAATACGGTGCTACCCACATTGCACATGAGTTGATAGTGCAATAATAAAACAATTACTAGTATTCTTTTCTTCTTTAGTACAAGTTAATACTATCTGACCAAACTCAACTTTAAATATGGATTTCCTGAGAATTGTATATACTTGGGTAAAAAAAGGCCCTTGGATTCTCTTCTCTCTCTTTTTGTGCACCACAGAAGATGAAGTTGGATCAAATGATGCTCTTCGTATGATCATTATTAGAAAGGTAAGTGAGAGTGCATTTTGAAATGCTGCTAAAAAGGTCCACACTCCCTTTTCCAACTCTACATCAACTAAGAACGAACTCTCACCTCAGTTGTTTGGTAGATGAAGGTTTGTCAAAAGGATTGAGACTTTTTACCAAAATATCACTTGATTGTAATTATTGAACATCATCCATATCCTCTGTTTGCTCTATTGGCTTTTGGCCGAATTCGCCATTTGCGATACATGTATAGTCTTGCCAGTTGCCACTTAAAGTTGAGTTCGTTGTCTCTAGACAAAAAGAGTAATTACATATCCTGAATGGCAAGACACTATAAGAGCAACATACGAAGAGATGACCAAAAGCCAAGAGATTCCTAGAAGGCTATCTCAATACTTCATCTAACACATACGACAGAATCCTAGAAGGCTAGGACGTAACAATTGCGAGTCTTCGCATGACAATGGTACTATGTTAATCGACCTTCCGATCTCAAAAGCTGAAAATATTTGGGAACAGGACGCGTCTCCTTATTCATTGTCTCAACCTACTAGGAAATCCTTCACCACAGAAGAGCACAAAACTCTTTTTATCTTTTTAAATTTTGGGGATGGGAAAGATCAAAAGGTTACCCCTACAGTATGTGCAAACTAAATGGATGTAGTATCAGCATTGGGTCTGGAATCCAACTTTTCCAAAAACAAGATCCCACCAGCATGTGGATGCACTAAGAAATTGAAATCCTAAAAGATTGAAAAAGTGGGCTTCTGTAAACATGGATTTCAGTTACAATTTTAAATAGAAAATGAAAATTATAATCTGAAACAGGTGGTTTGGGCATCAATGGGTTGGACCCCTATACTTGATTCCAATTTCAAGGGAAAAATTTAATTCAAACAGGATAGTAATATAATAAACTTGTGTGTTAATACTCTATCCATATGAAGTATATTATATTATATCTACAAAATTTACCAGGAGTTTGTACTTTCGAATTTTCTCATCGGTTTAGGCCTGAAACAGTCTTCTTCAGCGCTCTTCCGATCTCCAAGAACTGATCAAGGGATGATAAGGTCCTCATGTCATCTGGAGGGAGGTAACTCGCTGCCTTTCCCAAAAGTGACGTGAAGAGAAGGGAGAGAGAAGGTCTCGTGACATAGCGCTCGCCCAAGAGGTCGTCAAGAAACCCAAATGCTGCTAAGAAATCAGACCTGCTTGCGTTTATTGGGGCAGCAAAATGAGCCGGGATTATTGTCTTGAACCTCCAGTCTCGCGCAATTCTATCAATCCAATCTCTGACCTGAATTTTCAAAGAAACATGGCAAGTTTGAAATTAGAAGCCTGAAATGGTGCAATAATGCCAGAATCAAATCTACTCATGATGGAAGAATTGTATCTATATAACTGATTACAATTTATACATAACGAACTAATGTAGATATCACTGGCCAGTGTTAACAGTTAAGGAAGAAAAACAATTAAAATCTATCAGCTTGTACAACCAAAAGTGAATAAATGTCACCATAAACAAACTTGCCTTTTCAGGTACTTTACTGAAGACTAAAGTCCTAACAATAGGTGAAACGATAAGCTTCTGCGACATCTGAGAAAAGCTAGCATTCGGCTCCAAAAGATTTGAAGGACCAAGAAACAAAATCTGGAGAACCATTCTTTCCCATCCTGCACCACAATACGTGATGATAATTAAACTTAACAGGATTAACATTCAACATTTTTACGTTATGCTTATCATTCTTAAGATCTTCCCTTAGAAGCACAGGAAACTGCTTCTTGAAACTTTGCACTGTGGTCAAGGACTTACCCTTTTGTCGGTTCATTGGGTTGTCAACAACTGGTTCTTTGGGAACTTCTTTTCCTCTACTAAGAATTTTGACAGGTAAACCATTCTTTGCAGATGCTAATAGTGACTCCTTGCTAACACAATCAGGCGGCTGCCTAGGGACATGTATCACAGCATCCGTCACTAGCAGTGTTCGTGATCGCTTACGGTAGAATGCAACCTCAACATGTGGTCCAATTCCTAAAAGATTTCACGGTATAACTACATATCAGGTTAGACATTGCGGGAAGGGCAAAAAGGAAGAAGGAAAAGAGATTAAGCAAGGTGCATTACCAACTTCGGGGGAGCTGAGTACTTTTTGCTCAATTTCATCAACCCAGGGTGTTGATAAATCCTCATCTTTCAATGTTTTGGCACGGAAAATCCCAAAAAACTCCAGCGGTAAATTTAGAGGCCAGCTCCATTGTCTTGGTGCAACCCAGACCTGAGCCTTCGGGAAATTCCTTGAAAATGGACCGACAAATATTTTATGCTCATATGCAAAAGTGGGTAGGACAATATATTCCACCGGAGCTCCCAACTCCTTCAAAAGCTGCAAAATACAGAGCGCCATGTTCTACTAAGTATTAGGTTTTAGAAGGCAATCTGAGATCCATAACAGATGTACTAAAGTACTGCTGAATATGTTTGCACCATAATCTGTCACATGACAGAAGCATAGGTGAAATTGGAATCTCGCATTCTGCCAAAGAAAATTTACTACGTTGAAAATAGATGCATCTAGAATGCTTAGCCACAGGTGTCACTGTTTGTTAGATATAAAGCATGTGCATGGCAAGGAACAATTTCTCAAGCGAGGATAAATCATATGATGGTGCGAATGATGCAAGCATGCAGCTAATTTTCTTCCAAAGTATTTCTAGAATCATGTCAAAGTAAATGAAAAAGACCTGGATGCATTCCTTGGTTGGAGCAATAGGTGCATGAACCCATAATCCACCAGATTTTAGCTTGATAACTGTCATTCGAGTATTTGTTGAGACACTGCTGAAGCCTAGTGCTTGTTCTTGCTCAAATAGCCATATGCTACCTTTCACAGCCTGGGATTTAGCAGATAAAAGAGTTACTTAAAGCAACTTTTCAACCATTTATATCAGTAGTAAGATGTTTAATCTTGCAAATACACGATCGTTTCTAACATGCAAATATTTCAATGATTTTTCATCATACAATAGAATGTAAAAATATGTTGAAACATTGGAAAATCAGTGACCATTTCCCATGATATGTAACGGACTTCAAATTATACACATAGAGGTACCTAAACTTCTGGTGTGTAATCATCACAGCATTTCTCCAGGATCCAGCTGCATCATTTAGATTCAATCACATCTCTGGTCACTGACCAAGAATAGGCAAACTCTAATGTCTTAAATCCACGTCTCATGTCTTGTGGTGGTAAAATGGAAAAAGATTTGAAGTTTATATTATAAAATATTAAGGAAGACCACAAGTAAGAGATGGAAGCGTTAAAGAGATACCTAGATTGGTAATGAAATGTTTTCTTTAAGAAAGGCAAGAAGCTAGTGTTTTATGTGAAGTTTTTCACTAGCACATGTGTTGAAGTAAGCTACTATTATCATTTGATACAAATTTTAAAAACGAATAATCATATTAATAATAGATCACGAGACCTCATTATCTGACGATAGTCCGATGGTTACACCAGCAACAGCAGAAGAAAAAACATAAAGTTAAACAACAATGAAGTTCAGTCAAATATGAATTGATGGTTACTGTTTGTTTTCACCTTAGTTGACATGTGCAAATTGCATGCTACCCCTGACACAATTACTTTACCCCATTCTAAGAACATTGACTATTTCCTCTTCCTCTTTACCTTGTCGTCTTCCTCCCTTAAAGCTTCTTACAATCGGTGAATTAAAACAAAGTAAATCTTGCTCCCAGATTCAGATGTGTGACATAATTTATTATCTGTAGTTTAAAGAATTGCACTACCAACACTATATATGGCATCGTGCAATTAAGGCAGACACGCAATCAACAATAAAGGAAGAATACAACACAGAAGCAAAAGCCCAAGGCATTTAGAAAACAGGGGCACATCGTTGTTCATAATAGACTAGGATCATTAGCCACGGCACATGAAAATTTGCAAATAAGAATGCAATGCAGAAGTGACAACAAATGCATTTAGAAAAGCAGACGTTTATTGTTTGTCATGGTTGAATAGAATCATTAGTCATGGCTCAATGAATGCATAATTTGCAAGTAGGCTGGATCATAACCATATCAAGGGCATTGGAAATAATAATACCCGCTTCCTCCAATTAGTAAACCTCGGATTGTTGATGGTTCCCATGAAAAATGAGAACTATTTCGAGCTCTCTTTAACTTTCTTTTTACATGTCAAGAAAGAAGCTATACCCTAAAATATTTTGGCCATGCCATGTCTAGAATTTCTCTTCTAAAACTGAACCAATCACCCTCCAAATTGAGACCTCAACTGGTAGTCGATCAGTCAATAGACAATAATCATGAGTCATATATATTATAACTTATACGACATGGATGAATATTGACAGGTCAGTGTCTTGAGATATTCAACAACAATATACGGGGTAAAAAGAGAAAGTATTCCCATTAGTAAACTAACCTCGTATCTTATAGTCCGCCTGTTGAGAAAAGGCCCAAGAGGAAAAGGAAACCCAGTGAAATTGAAGTAAAATCTGCCACCATCACCGCTGTTAACCGCGGAAGAAACCACCAAATTAACATCTTTTCCACCTATAACTTTTCTAGGTTTCACCCGAAAGCAAGCACCTTTAGTGGCAGTCCACTAACAAACCCAGAATTTAATTCTCTCGAAGCTAATGAGTTCTGCAGTTTCGGTGAAGGCACTGCGAACGCCGCTGCCATTTTTAGCCCAAAAGATCGCTTAAACCACCAAATGGACACGGAAACTGGAAGAGTGGATTCGGAACAGGGATTCGAGGGAGGATAGCGCTTTGATTCTAATTTCCAGGTTGATTTGATGACACGTGGGCGATCAATTTTTTTTGGTCGTCCTAGTTGGAATTTTTTTTTTTTTTGAAAATTTTCATCTTTTTTTGAACCTCAAGGATTTTCTGTGCATGTCATTGAAATTAAGAACTTTCGAGAAACTTCAGCTATTGAGTTGACAATATTTGGGGAATAAAAGGCCCCCAGCCTTTTTAAAAAGTAAAAATTTCAGGCATGTTTAGTTATATTTATAAAATCAATTTATAAAAAAAATTTATAATGAGTGAAAATGAGTGGTAGAGATTTAATTAAAATTTGAAATGTGTGGTGATTATTGAGTAGTTGTCAAATCATGGTAAGTGAATTTATAAATTGTAAAAATAAAGAGTACCAAACAAGCTCGAACATCTCTAACTTTTTTCAAGCATATAGGTCCTCAATGTTTCAAAAATATGCAAAAAAAGTCCCTATAAGCAATTTCTATCCATTTTCACATTTGTATGCTTATAAAATAACCATTTTATCCCCGATTGTATGAGATAAAAGGAAATTAGTATAAAAACCTTTTAAAAAATCCAAAAGATTAAAATAAAAGAATGAAAAAAATATGTTGTTTTCTCTAATTAGTTAGTCTTAACTTTCACCAAGTGCCGCTGTCTTTTTTTTAGTGGGAAAGGATAAGACATCAACTTAAGTTGCCTTTAACAATAATAAAAAAAGATAATTCACCTCCTGTTTTTAGTTACATGTAAACGCAAAAATTTCAAATGAGAGATGTTGTAGTGGAAATAAAAGGAGTCCTCACTTTTTACTAATAATTCAAACCTTTAATTTTTCACAAGAAAAATTCATGAATTTTTAATCATTCTAATTTTCATGACTTGAATATCAATCATATCTCAATTATCATTGCTTATTTAAGTTTAAATTTCAGAGAGTTTATTGCCTAAAGTGATTATAACACTAGTAGTGGTTGTGTTAGGTAAATGATTGGAAAAGATAATAGATTAATCAATGTGTATGTATAACATGTGCTAAGTGGGTGAATGAGAAAACGATATACAAATGAATAAATATAACTGTATGAAAAAAAGCGGCACTGAAATCAAAATAAATTTTAAATTTTGTGTTCTTATTTTTTAAATTTAAATAAAGGGTAACATTATTTTTATAGAAAAAGTAAACCATTAAAATTGACAAAAATAATGTGCCAGGGCCTTTTTTATATATTTTTCAAAAGCTAGGGACATATATGTTTGAAAAAAGTTTAAGAGATGAAATTATTACTTTTTGCAAATGTTGGAGAGCTTTTGTGAATTTACCCAATTTATTTTTGTGTTTTTTGTTTTGATCCGCAGTACTTTTCTTTTCAAGTGATAATATACAATTAGTATTTATTTATTTAATTTATCCAGATGGTATTTCAGTCTCTACTCTCCACTCTCCATCTAATTAGAATTTTTCTAGTGGAAATTGAAAAGGTGCATATATTAAGACCTTTTCATTTGACGAGGAAAGTGATTATTAGACTCGAGATCCGTTCCTAATCTATAAAAAGCATTATTAACTCTTATTTGGGATCAAATTATGTCACTAGAATACACAAGTTGGCATGCACTTGCCCTTACTATGTGGTAGATAGCATGTAAATAGTAGAGAGAGTATGAGAAAATATTGAAATGTAAACTGTATAGAATGTTAAACGGTGAAAATATAAAAATAGATAGAGAGGAAAACAATTGTGGGGACATATTGCATATAGAAGTGTTCAAATTAGGAACATTTTGTGTCAATTATCTTATAGACTTCTATTTCGAAACGTGAGAATTTAATTATTACAATTCTTGTGCAAACAACGAGGGACGAATCTAGGATTTTAATGACAACGGCTCTACTATTAAGAAAAAAAAAAAAAGAATAATCGATATGGCTAATATAAATTTTTTAAAAATTTTCTATATAAAATTCTGAAAATTTTCGGGTCAACATTGGCTTAAGCCCGTGCCGGCCCACCCATGGACCCGTCCCTGCAAACCACCATAACATTTTTGACTTTTTTTTTTATTTGTAATATCTGATTGAAGAGTTACTTCAGCCTGAGTTTTGGAATTAATCGTGCTGAGGGAGTTCTTTCTTGTGACGGAATTAGGGTTTTGCAGGTTGAGCCCGCGCAATCCATACATTTTTTGACTTTTGTCATATTCTTTATTTTTAAGTTTTCATTAATTAATTAATATTAAAACAGCTTGTCTTAATCCCCAATTTGTACCTTAAAAAAAGAAAAGATTTATTAGCACAACTTATTTCGACAATATGTCAGATGCATAAGGGATTTTTAAGAAAACATATCTGGTTTAAAAAATAGAAGGCGCTGAATCAGCGCCACACATGGGAACCAGACCCCAAAAAAATGAATTTCAATCCCCCATTATGAAAGTAGTGGGACCCATAAATTAAATTCCGATTCCCTTCTTCCTCCGCCCCTTTCTCTGTGCCTGTATGAAAATCCTAACAATGAACGCTCACTCCATGTGAAAATCCAAACAATGAACCCTCGCTCCCAAATCGACCGTGTAAAAGAAGTCACCGGAAGAGCCCACCCAATGGTACCAAGCCCAAATGCAACTCTCTTTCCTCCGATGGAACTGTGCCAAGAAATTCAAGGAGACCCGCAATGACCACAGGATTTTTTGTGACTTCACATGACTGAATTCACAAAGCATAAACCCCGGAGAAAGCAAGCAAAGGACAAATATCATCGTCATTACAACTGTCCGTATAGATAGGTTGTAATCAACTGGCCCAGATCCATCAACTCCAACACACTACCGATTTTCCAACTAGAAAACCTAAAAAATCTCCAACCAATCTGGCAAGTTGCCTTGTAAATCACAGTAAAATCAATTTCCACTGGTAAGAAATTCAAACAACAAGTCTTCTTGAACCAAAAGAGAGGACTTTCAGTTCACTTCTTATGTTCAGAAGCAGTCAACCACTGACTGGTTCATCCATTATTTACCATTGATTGATACCACAAAATTGCCCCAAGTTTGAAGAGAAATGTGGGAGAAATAGTGGTGAGGAGGATTCTTTGGGTGATTTATTGTGTTGATAGTAGCAGCAGCAATTGCATTGGCACAGAGACACAGAGAAGTGGATGAAGAAGGGAATCAGAAACAGGCACAGAGAAGTCGAGAAAGAAGGAATCAGAAAGGAGGGGGATGGGTTGGCCTTTTGCTTTAATTTGTGGGTCCCACGTACTTTTCATAATGGGGAATTGAAATACATTTGGGGGTCCCATATGTGGCGCTGACTCAGCGCCACATCCCCAGATCTAGTTCCATTTTTGAAACTAGATCTATTTTCTTTAGAAATTCCCAAGATGCATGGGGCCCCATATTTTTAAACTAAATGAAAAAGTATAAAAGTTTAATTTGCTCGCCAATTGAAAACAAGATATCAGTTTCACCCTTTCGTATGATCAGTTTAAAAAATGTCCAGACATGCTAAGCGTTAGCAGCCTAAACATGCTAAGATTGCTATCGAAACGGCTTTTGGCAACGGTGCCGAACTTTTGTGGGAAAAGCCACCAATACAGGAAGGATTAAATGCAATGTGGAAGCTGCCATCGGTATCGGGATTGGTTTTAAGTGACAATAATGGAGAATTCATGAAGTGCTCAACCAGGATTTTTCATGGAAATTTTATACAGCTTCGGAAGCTGAGGCTGTTTGGCTTATTGGAAATCTCTATCAAGTGGATTTTGGAGGCGAGGTTACGTGATGTGAATCATGGCATGCAGTCTTTTTGTTTGGGAAGCCCTACCCACAATCCAAACCCTAATTTCATATCAGTGCCACCCCTAATTAAAGAGTCACGTCACTATATGGAAAAGAAGCAGCATTCACGATTGTCTTGCCAACAACAGCGGATGCTTATCGGTTACGGTTTCCAGCTGCGAAAGCTAACTAGTTTGAAAGATAAAAAAGATATAACTAAATTGTCAATTTTATTCAGAAAACTATTATTTATGAGACAGATAAAAACCTTAGGGAGTTGAACTGTATTATGTTAAAGAATCACCACGTACGTTATATGAAAAATGGCATCCTATAGGAACGCAGAGATGGGACGCTGAAAAGATTTGCATAGAAAAAAAGCTTCATAACTATATATATATATATATGGTATAAATTCTTTCAATACAAACAGTTGATCAACATTAATTAAAAGTTAAAACTCCACTCTTTTTTCAATAAATAAAGCTAACATCCAAAGGACTGATCATTAACAATTAAACTACAATAATATCCTTCTTAATCAGTAAGAAGCTAGGTGAAAGATAACATCTAAATGACTGATATTTCACAGAATTTGTACTACTATATATATATATATTTCATTTATTCATAATCTGTTTAATTACCATACAGCAGAGATCTCACAGCATAACAAACTTGAGTGTTGCGGAGATATACTCCTTCAGCTTCTTCCTCATCCATTCTCTCTGCCTTTGCACACTGAAGTTACAATATTGTTCCTGCAAATCAAACCATTCTCCATTTCCCCAATGCATCCTCTTTGAAGGACCTATAACCATCTCCTCCAAATTTGTAGCTGCTCGCAGGACGAGCCTTGCCAGCTCAATCTCGTACAAGTCCCCCACGCATCCATGCATCTCGAATGTTTTTAACTCATGGTGAGATGTAACATTTTGTTTCAAAATCATGGGTTCCTTGTCGTCCTCTGATGCTGGCCCCGACAGCTAGAAATAAAATAAACAGAGTCACAAATACATCTGCTAAGGATAATATCGAGCAACGTTAGAAGAATTGATGAGTTAAAAAACTGTTATGGTGTTGTTTGATAAGAAAAGATTGACAAAGGAAAATATTTTCCAATTCCATGGAAAAAAAAAAATTTAAGGGGAGTTGGAATTGTTTTTCATGAAAAGTGAGTCAAAATATATGCTTATTGTACTATGAAATTTCAACTCCGTTTCCACTTGTCTGTCAAGTGCAGAAAGATGAAAATTTTTCAATGAATTTGACGATTTCCATGTGGAAAATATCTACAATCATGCTCTTAGTTACCGTTAGGATAAGTTTATGCAGATAAGGGGAAAGCCTTCAAAAGAGAAGAAATGCGAAAGAGATGGAAGTTCTTGGAGTGAGAATAGATGAAAAGGCCTATTTGCCTCACAGTTCTTAATGCACCGATGTTTTCTGGCAATTCCATTACCTAGAAAGCCAAAGAAAGAATTATAATTAGACAAATATATATATATATATATATGCACATATAAATTAATTAACTACTCCTCAAACTTACTTGTTCCTCACTCAGATTTAGAACTAATGAATCAAGCTCTGGAAGACTTGGAAATGTTTTCAAGACTCGGGGAAATCCGGAGAAGTTCGGCCATAAGAACAACTTTTTGAGTTTAGGAGCATCTAACAAAGTGATCCGCTGAATCTCCCCAATGTACTCAAATGTAGTGAGATTCTTGGCCACTCTCTTGATCTCAAATGAGTTGCCACAACAAAGTACTTTCAAATGCTCCAGGCGGACAGATGGGCCCACGACGTTCAAGTTGCTTGTTCCAACTTCACAACGCGCCAGCATCAGGTCCTCCAATAAGGGGCAATTGTTGAATAGATTAGTCACGAAATCATTAACCACAACCACAGATCTTAATTGAAGCTTTTTTAAACACCTGAATCCATGAAATTTTGCCTTGGCCCTCATGTTACACCAGTACAAATGTAGATGCTGTAATTCCGTCGACGTCCTAGGCTCAAGAAAAAGCCAGTGAGGGAAGTTGTACCGGTTAGTTGCTTCCGATCTACCAATTCTACATCTCTCCATTTGGAGAAGAAGCTCGATCTTTCTAACGCCGGAATGAATAGCAACATTGATCCATTCGTCAATATGAGATGAATGTCCAATGTCTATAAACAAATCCACCTCCAAAGAATTAATATGTCTCCCGCGGTATAGTTCAGATCAGGCGATCTCCTATCCGAATCAGTTCATTCATCTCTGTCCGATTGGATATTACTGATCGATTGGACATGTTGGCAACATCGATGTTTAGCCGAGTCCTGCATGCATATAGCTTCTTCCATCTATGAGAAAGTATACTGGTTTTCACAGCATCCTTAATGCTTAAAAGCGATACTATGTGTCCCAAGACACAATCCGGGAGTTGACTGATGTGATCTTCCTTTTTCCCATTCATCTGTCCAAGTCAAAAAGAAAAAAAAATGTTTAATATAAATATAGGAGAGCTAATTAATCAGTCTTATTATGAAAATTTCTTAATACTAGGGCTGGTTTCCTAATGGTCCAATAAAAAATTAACATATATATGCCCTCTTACAGTAACATGTTCACTCTACATTCTGTCATGTCAAATGTAGTTGTACTGTGGATGGCATTCAAAACCTTTTTTCAAGTATAATAACTATTCCATATATTTTCTAACTAAAAATATATATTCAATCATCAGGTAAATAATAATAAAACGAATAATTATATATAATTAACATAGAAGTAATAGAATTTTAGTAGGTAGAACTGTCCTACTACTTCAATTGCAGTACTGTTAAATTTCATGATGAATACGATTTTTTAACAATGATGCTACAAATTATAATTATATTTGCACGGGAAATTCAACTACTTCATCTAATATATACGCCAGCATGCATGAAACTATAATTTGTAAAACGAAAGAACAACCTCCAAAATTTATACAGCTTATAATTAATCTGTGTACATCGTTTACAGGAAAAGGTCATATGTAAGAAACCCTGATTTTTAGAACATGTAAAATCAAATTAACAAATTTCAAATGCACCCACGTTAATAATCCAAGAAATTATATGCATGATCTAATTAAGACTAACTAATTAAATTAAAGGAGATTTGGAAGAAATCAAAATGCATTTTTTTTCCAATGGAAACGCATCTATATATGTACATACATAAATTGGGAAAAAAGAAATCTAGATCACGTAATAATAAATTAACTCAAGAAAACACACAGTTTTATATTATGTTACTTTTACCTTCATTGATGATCTCCAATCAAGGTCTCTTTAGATTTCGAGCTGGCGACCAAATGCATTAGAGAGTTATAACCAAACCTCTTGCAATATTTCAGAACATAGCAGGCGGAGAATACTATATTAGTGGAATGCTTAATTTGTGGGTTCAATTTGTGTCACCACGCAATGCGTATTAAAACCACTATGTGTTGGTGAAAAACATCCAGTTTTTATTTAATTTGGTCAAATTCAGTGCGCGATATCTTACCAGACACGTGACAGTGCATCTAATACTTTCAACAAAATTTTTTCCACTCTGAACCCGCTTTTCATTGAGCTCCTGTGAAACAAATTTACTAAGATGCGATTTTTCAATTTTGAGAGAAAACTCTAGTTAATATTTTGCATTGGAACTCTTATCATATGGTTAGCCCTTTATACGCTGCTATATATTTTCTGATTTTTTGTATGAATTCCATTGAGGCAGCTCTTGCCACATGAAGTTCAAAATTTCCATCGAGGATCCGTATTTAACTGGAAGGTGGTTCTACTAATTATTCTACAAAATTGTTAGGGTAATTAAGGAAAGTCACGGTTGAACTCTTTATTAGGCAAAAATCCCATATATCCGATTAAATAATATTGACTTATATACTTTAATAGTCTAATTCATATCAATTAATTCATTAATTTTTTTTTTTTTATATTTTTGCAATCTCAATCAATTCATTAATTGATTGATGATATAAATGTGGGACAATTATGTAGTAATTATTATTTATATTTATTTTTATATTTATCAACCGTATATACAAGAGTGTATACGTATGTGTTTGTTCATATCAACTAGCTTAGCACCTATACGATACACAGGAAATATAAAAATGTATAGAACAAAAAAAAAGAGGCAAATTTCACGTATCTACTTCGCACAATTTTCATCTATATATCCCAATAAAATAGACAAAAAAATAAAAATACTCCCGTTGAACTAATGAGATTCATTTTAATAATTTTTATTTTTAGGTAGAGGGAACAGCTATATATTGGAACACGTCCCGCTTCAAAATACAACCTTTTGTGGAATTTCAACAATAGTTGACCCCTATGGTTCTTGATTTTAGTCCTCAACTATTCTCACATATGGTAGTTCCGATCCATTTCACTAACCATGCTTGCACTTATTATTATAATAATACTATATATACATTTCTACTTATATTACATAATAACAGTCCTTATTTACTTATATATTATACCCGTATATAATTCACATAATAAATTCAATGTCAAAGTCATGACTTGTGTAATATAATATTACATCTTGAGAGAGAGAGAGAGAGAGAGAGAGAGAGAGAGAGAATTATCCACATATATAGTCAACACATATTGATTGTAGGTACAATCTATATCTATATCTATATATCTTTAGAACATAGGTAGTTGTACCTATATGCACTACTATTTTTCTGTTTTTTTAATGCTGTGTCTATATCCACTGCAAATTCTACTGTATATGATCTTATGAACTATTTATGATAATTGTGTTTTTTTTAACTTTTTTAAACATAATTTCACAATATTTTCTATGGTTTTTTCCCCTAATTGGGAAGACTTTGATAAAATATCCCGAATTCATACAAATATGAGAGAATTCTTATTTATGGGTAATATTTTAGAATTCGATGTAATTTTTCGAGTTAATTTCCAAGACACATGTAAGTTGATTTCTACTTTTGTTTCTTTTTTTTTTTTTTGTGGTGTGTGTGTGCATGGATTATCAACTATCTCAAGGCTCATGTTTTCTATTCCTTTTTTTGCCCCTATACTGACAATTCTTTGAATTACTATTTTTTTGCCCCTTTTTATCATTCTGTTTTATGGCCATTTCGGAATATATTTTAGCGTCATGTGGATTGGCAAATGTTTCCCATTGTCTTCGAGTCATTCTTCAAGAAGTTTTTGATCCCGACAAAACAGATACTTTTATTTTTACAAGCTGTTATTTTATCATAAATTGGGTAGTTTTTATGAATGTATCATAAACTAGATGAGTGATATATATTAACAATTTGTCCAAATAAATAAATAAAGAAAAAATACAGTGGTTGAAGTTGCAGTTTTTAGTCATTTTAAAAAAAATTAGGAAAAAAATAATCCATGAACATTGACATCCACAAATTACTTAGTCTTAGTTTGCACTCTCTCTCTCTCTCTCTATATATATATATATATATATATTGGGAAGAGGAATTGTAATCTCAACAAAATGCTCTAATACATATTTTCCATTATTATTATCTATATTTTTTTTTAAAAAAAATTATTAACGAGAAAATTAAGGGAAAGCCATAATCCAACGGGGGAGGACATTTACTACTACAGTAATGTCCGCAATTTTTGTTTATTATAAATCATAAGTTTTTAGACAACAGAGGGAAACAATTTGTGATTGATAATTTGAAACTTAATGCACTATCACTACCTTTTCATTAAATTTTGCAATTTTATCTTATTTAAAAAATTCTATTATTTGTATTGTTATATTATTTTATTAGTAGCTTTTCTGTGCGTTGCACAGGTGTTATACTAGTTTTAACTGGAAAATGAAGAAGATTCATCAAGTGTAAGAAAAAAATAATCGAGTATGAATAGAGAGAGATTGGACTTCGTTGATTGTCAATTGCAAAAAATAAAAAATAAAATAAACTGGAAACTCAAGAGTTGAAATAGATGAAGCACCATCATGACTTCGTGATGCCCATGTCATTCATCCACTCATAATGACGAGTAGGAGACCCAGTCTCTGTAGTATGGCCTTTCAAGGGCTCTATAGGAAGCTCCAATGTGGTACTACAAACTTACATTAGGAACAATAGAAATAAACAACTTCAATCAATATATCAAATTTAGCATAGAAATGCTTAAATTTTCATTAAAATAAAAAATCTAAAATACATATAATTTCTCAAACAAATTTTATTTTAGGGGTTGTGAACGAAACAACACAAATTTTCTTGCAAACTGTATGCATTTCTCACTACAGAAGGTGCCCCAGCAGACCAAATTAACCACAAAACTATATTTTGCAATAGTTACTACGCTTTAAAGCCATGCAATGATGAGGCTCCCATTTCCTCATTTTTCCAATACTCATATTTCAACGGTGCAAAAGTGTCTGATCATACTAGAAGGACATTAAGGGGAGAAAATAAAAAAGACAGAATTGAAACTAAAAGGAAGGGAAAAAGATCGAGGGAAAACCTATCGATTTATATCAACAAAAGATGAATATCATATAGGAATTTAAAAATATAGCTAGGCATCAAGAATCATGTCAAATATGTTCAAATTGATTAGAGGAATCCATAAGTCTATTTTCTACAATTATTTTCTGTCGTTCGTTCCTTATTGGCTTGGAGAAAAACTGAAGTAGAACATATATTACAGGGCCTAGGAAATTTTCGACCATGTAATTTAACTTGTCTTGATTCATTAAAGAATACATACCAATGAAATAGAAAAGAAAAATATTGTATCAATCAACCCGCACTGCCAAATGTAGCATGAACTAAAAGCCAATGGAACCGTCTACTTAGCTTAATGGTTCAACTAATGGGCCCGTCTTGCATTCGAGAGGCCAGATAATTTGAACGACGGGTACCCTGAGTAAGAAAAAAGAAATTACAATTAGCTTAATAAGTAAACGAACGTTTAAAAAAAAAGGCAGAAGAAAAATAAAATCATTATCTTTAGAAAACCACAATTCACATGTTCACCCGCCCACTGTGTGTGAGGTTATACCATCTATTTCTGACGTGACGGTGACATGACCTGACGTGATACACACATAACTGCCGACAGTGACACATCAGAAGTGGGCTGTGTAACCCCACCCACAATGGGTGGGTGAACATTACTCATCTTAATACAACATATCAATAAAGTCGAGAAGAAAAAAGAGGGAGAAAAATGTTACCATTTAAGAGATAATAAATCAATTATAGCAATGCCAATTAATTAAATTAAGCTATTAGATAAAAAGAAAGAATATAATATAAAAGAAAAGAAAATTAAAATCAACTACAATAACGTCATGTCATTCCTTATGGTGCAGTGCAATTCATGTTTACATCACACAAAGTGTACAAGTTCAGTCCATAGAACCAACAAAGAGTCAACATCAATGATTCGTCCAAAATTATTGATATACATACAGAAGAATAAGGGGGGAGTTAGGCCTCTGTAAACTTGAAATTTGTCATAACATGATAACATCATACTACAGAACCAAAAGAGGATAAAAAATACCACCAGTAAAATGAAGCAAAATGAATAAATAAATCAAATGTTTCCATTAACAATTGGGAAACAAAAAAAAAAAAGCATTGCTAAGCAACGGCCACACTGACCATATACCAAACAGGTTGAAATAGGTTTCTGTAGAAAAGAAGAACGAAGCTAAGCAAATCGAACAATTGAGTACGGATTTACCCAAAAAAAAAAAAAAAGCTATATAAAAGGCAAATATTCGATCATTGATTCGATTAAGGATAGAATGGAAAGGCGATTGATTAGGTCTGCACCTCTAAAACCACAAAATCCAATAGAGATCGGGATGAGGGATCGATCGTGAGTCTGGAACTTCCCACCAAAAAAAAAAAAGTGCTATATAAAAGGCAAATATGATTCAATTAAGGATGCTATAGGCAAGATTGAACGCTATTGGCAAGATTGAAGAGTAAAACTAAAACGGGCGAAATTGAAGGAGAGAATGTGCAGCGAATTTTGGCCTTGGAGGGAGGGGATGTGTTGACTGGGGTAGATGATATTTCCTGGAAAAGAGAAAGCTTGGATACAATTAGGAATAAAGAAATCATAAGGATGTAAATTAAAGAAAAGTATGGAATAATTAGGGAAAAAAGGGAAATTAGAACACAATTAGAAGATATGAAGATAGGTACCGCAAATTAGATGTATCTATAGACACCGCAGTAAAATAGTGAGATAAACACAGCTAGCCTTGATTTAAGGATAGATATGGATTATCAACCGTATATAGACACACATACATAAGAGCGTCAATGGTTTTTAGGCCTTCACTTAAAACTCTTATCTATATTCCTTCCAAATATATATTCAAAAAAAAAAGTTCTGTCTATAAAATATAGGCCCTTTTTTCTTCACAGTGAGAAATGCTAATTAATCAATGAAAGGGGAATTATAGTGACACCACAATTTTTTATAATCACACTACATCTTTAATTGACTACACATCCTTAGATTTTCATAACTATTGAAATGACACTCTTAACTTTTTTAATTATATTTTTTTCTTGACTTTCTATTGACTTCAATATCTTATATTTAAAAAAAGGTTTTATCCAAAAATTTTGCTCAAGAAGCTGTTAAATACTTTATATAAGTAAAATATGGCAAATTGTCAAGTGAGAATCAATTATTTTTTCATTGCTTAGGAGTCCCATGATAAAAGAAATTGGACAAAAATTATTATGTAAGACAAGAAATATTATTAGATAAGAAAGTTGCAAAAAAGAAAGTGATAAAAACATATAAGAATGTAAATGGAAAAATCAATAAAGTTGATGTACTATTTATATAAATAAAATGTGCTATGTTTATAAGAAAGTGTAGTGTTAATATATTTTCGCTTAATGAAATTAAAAAAAAAATCTTCATAAAACATTCTTAATTCTTAATATACCCTTACTTCATTGCATGCTTCCATGATAAAACACATATGTTTTATTTTTTAATTATATTGCCACCACATAAATTAATTCCTGACTGCAATTTAAAATATCTTTTAAGTTTACTTAAATAACTTCTAAGAAATTTGCATCACTAAACCATGGACATTGGGATGATTTTTCTTTCACCGCGTTCATATAATTTGGTTTAATTTCCCATTTCTCTTTCATCATCTAAGTGAAAAATTTCCAAATAAACACAAGAGTATGTTAATTAGTTTTAATTTTCATCTACATTGCCAATTAATTCTTGTTTTGTTTTCTTTCTCCTTGAGCTTATCTTTGATTCAAAGAAAAAAATGAAACGCGTAGGTAAATTCCATTTTTTACGTACTGTTCGGGTTGCTGAAATTTTCTAACTGTAGCTTGATTTTTCTTTCTTTCTTTTTCTTTTTGTATTTTTGTGTTTTATGTTCAACTTGTTCAATTCTACTCTATCGTATAGGGGGATGCCCATTGCAATAACCTTCATAAAAAACTCATATATGACCATAGTTCTAGAATAATAAATATTTGATTGAATGCATCCCGGTGTTAAAAGGATTGAACTTGATTTTAACTCCAAAATATATATATATATATATATAAATTCTTAAATCAAACATAAAACATATTTAACTATCAATTCAAATTGTGCAAGAACTTGGTTGCAAAAAAAAAATGTACAAGAACTTACAAGTAAATAACATTTTAGAAGATTTATGTAAATATCCAAAAAAGAAAAAAAAAACCCGCAGATTGAATTTTTTTTTTTAAAAAAAAAATTGGTAGATTCATTTCAAAAACCCATCTAGTAAGATAAACATAACACTGTCATTGCAGATTGAATAATTTACAACATGAGTTAGATTGATTGAATGCTAATTTACCTATAGGAAGGCACGAGCTAAACACAAACGAATTGAAAATTAGGAAACAAAATCTGTAATTACGAGCTGTATTTATTATTTCCATTTTAAATTAGCAACATTATAAAGTATAAAAAGTAATGTGATGTGTTTACGAAATTGCTTCTTGTTTGTGGTGAATTTATATTGTGGTGCAAGTATTAGTTTTTGTAGTAGTAATATAAATTAACCGAATTTTTATTCTCATGTATGTCTAAAAACTATGAGGACTCTGGCGCATGTAAACATTAATGTTGCTTTGAGCAAAATTGTCACTTTTTTATTATTATTACAGCAAAATAATAATAATAATAATAATAATTCTATGTAGAAAATGGAAATTAAAAAGATATGGATCTTAACAACATAGAGACCAGTAAACATCATATTGGCATTACTAATTTATATTATAATAATAAAAGGTCCTACGGGAGTCAAACCAGGTCGCTGGTTTCATAGTCTAGAGTGACTACACCATAGAACCGCAACCGAAATTGAATTTACAAATTACAAATATAGTAGTAAATATAATATTCTAGAGTTTCCACAATCCATATATTTCAAGAACGTACTCTGAGAGAAATATTTGAAAGCTTCTTGTTTTCATTCACAGTATAAAGAAAAATAGAATTGTAACTTTACGTAATTCAAATGCTACTACATAGACAAATCAATAAGTGAACAAACTGATCAATTTGAATTCAACAGTTTCAAATTTGATGAAAGCTATTCCACACACACTAAAATTTAAAACTTCATAGAAGCAATTAGAGATTAATTTCGAGCTTAAAGTGATTGTCATATTGATCGAATCAAATAACATATAGTTCACATCCACATGCACTCGTAATAATCACAAGTAGTGAGATGAATAGCACTAGAGTGTACTTTTCTGTCTCAACATATCAAGTACTTCTCCCAAAATCCTATGAGAACTCCCACAAATTTCAGAAGCCCTTTTAGCTTCTCTTCCAACTATTTTAGTCTTACTCTTTAAATCCAAATCTTCCATGATTTTCCTCACCATTTTCCCTATATCTTCCCCTCCCACCAATTTCTCCCCTCCCCAACCCCAGGCCTTAGCCCATACCCCCAACCCTGCCTTCTCCATAACTTGTGCATTCATCTTTTGATCACCATGCTGTGGCCATGCCAGCAACGGCACGCCATGGTGAGCAGCATCCATCACAGAATCCCAGTTGCATTCATTCACAAACACCCCAATGGCGTTATGTGCCAGGACGTTTCTCCTGTACTTCAAACCTTTCATTGCTTTAGTATTGTTTTGGGTTCTAATGAAGAAAGAATCCCCTGAAGTTTCTTGAATCCATAGAAATGGATTCCCGCAAATTTGCAGCCCCATTTCGAGCTCTTTAGTTTGTTCTTTTGACATGGATTCCCTATTTCCAAAATTGACATACACCACTGATTCAGAAGATTGATCATCCAGCCATGAAAAAAGATCATCATTCTCATCTTTCTCAAGATGATCATTTGGTTCTATTGGTCCAATTGGATAAACGGGGGGGATATTTTCCAGAACATTGCCATTATTAATGGCTGTGATTGTTTCAAGTTCAAACCAATTGAAAGTGTTTAGAAGCACACCCTTTACACTTGGGAGGCATTGAGCGTTTGGCATTAAGTAGGCTGCTAACAGATAATTTGAAGGCGAATCTGCCAGCCATGCAGGAGGAATGCTTTCATTCGACACAGGATCCAACCCCGGGATCCTAATCATCCCGGTGGAGTTACTAAATTTGGCCGAATCTTCAGACATCATCAGGACTGGGAGGTATGACACAATGGAAAAAAATTGTGCTGATGTGGTTGAGAGGATGTAGAGAGGGATGTCAAGATCAGCCGCGAGTTTACTAAGCGTTGCTATTATGGAGAAGTCAGAAAATATGGCAGAGGGTGGTGGCATGAGAGACGGGAGAACAGGGCGGAGTAGATGGAGTGACCGATTAATGCCTTCAAACCGGGTAATGAACGGATCACTAGTGTTTGAATTGGAGGTGATCGACGAAGAAATATCAAAATCAAGGTACTTGATTTCCCGGTGGTTGTTGAAGAAACCAATGAATGGACTAAATTTGGGATTGGGAATAGGAGCCTGAGATTGTAGGTTGATGAATGTAACGGTACAATTACGCGATGCGAGCATGAAAGCAAGTCGAAGAAATTGGGTCGATGGTCCGATGCCGCTTGGAACAAGAACTATGTGACAGAGTTGAGGAGGGAAGCTAGACATTGTGATTATCAGATAGCCAGTGAAAGAGTATGATTTCTAGTTTCAAATGTTGGAATTTATAGCAAATATTTCATAGAGAAAATGCATGACATCATTGAAAAATCGAATGGTTAGAAAAGAAACATATCTACGACACTTCTTTCAAGTAAAATATTTAAATTAGGAGTGCTAGAACATGCAGTGTACTCGAGTCTATGAATACATTAAGGTTCATTATTATTATTATTATTATTATTATTATTATTATTATTATTATTATATAGGTCACACAAACAAGGGTCTGGCAATCACTCATTTATTAGAACAGTTCAATGTTAAGAATATATTAACATTGTAGACAAAATTTTCTTTGGACCACCAAATGAAATATTTGTTGCCTTTCCACCCTCAGCCACTAGCTACTAAACAAACATACAAACGAAATATTTGATTCCTTTCCACCCTCATTTGGTGGTCCAAAGAAAAATTTTGTCTAGGCGGAAAATAGTCTGTCAATAAATTCAATTTTTAAGCATGAAGCGACTTTAATTTTTCATTTTGACCATCATAGAAAGCGATGAATCATAAATTTTATTATTATCCAAGGAACAATTGTTTTAGGTCACTTTCTTAATTTAATCAGTTCAAATATAATATTTTGTTTTTTTTTTGAAGGGAAATATAATATTTTGTTAATGCTTACATTATTGACGTAGCCAAATTTGATGCTCTTTGGGTCCAACGAGGTCTTAAACACGAACTATCTTTAATGCGTTACATTTTCATGAAATATTGTTTAGGAGTAAAAGTAAGGTGACATGTCTAATTTTTATTCAGGGAAAGCTAGTCATATCAAATTGGCGAGCCACACATCAACAATTGGGAGATTAATGAAGAAGAAGATGCACCCGTTCGAACATGATGTTAATTGCAAGTCATGTTTGCTTGATTGGTTAGTCTAACACTTCTAAAGACAAGATAGTAATTTTGTTCACCTACCTATTGTGGGCGGAGTTACGCCGCTTATTTCTAACGTGACAGTGACATGCCCTGATGTGGCACACACATAGTCACTATATGTATTGGTTATGTCTGTGACATGTCAGAAGTGGACTGTGTAACCCCACCCACAGTGAGTGGGTAAATATTACTCGACAAGATAGAATAGAATCAAATCATGATTGCACATCTAGTAAGTTTTTGTATATAACTTAGAAAATAATTCAAACTCACTACATCATTCAATCTAAAATTTTTGTAGCCAACATCTTAAATTTGATGAATATATCTTAAATAAATCAATTAAAATTAATATCAACAGACTATGGCATCCTCCAAAAAATTACAGTAAAAACAAAAAATCAAATATAGTTTCTATTCCAAAGGGACATGAACAAATTTCTGATGTTGTAAAAGTATCCAATCAACAGAAATTGACAAGTAAATAAAAGGGACTTAATTAATAAATTAATAATTGAGATTCAATATTTATCAATCTTAATTTCATTAGTTAATTATATGAGTATTTTTTTTCTGAAGATAATTATTATGAGTATTAAATGTGTGTGTGTGTGTGTTTTTTTTTTTTTTTTTTTTGGGGCGTTGAGGTTTAAAAGTTTTGGTGCTCCTGAAATAATTTGAAAATTTCCCGTGTGCGTAAGCGTTAATAACCATAGATCAAGCTTGTAATAATAAAATAAAATAAAAAGAATACGACGCCGTTGGGTTTAATCTCCTTCCTCTCGCTGTCCAATCGCTAATTCACCGTCTCTCTCTGCAATGAGCGCCTGCAAAACCCTAATCCGCACATCCATTTTATGCCTTGAATACAAGACCCGAATTCCCAATACAACCCTACGCCATTTTTCATCGTCTCTTTCACATCATCCAGGTACATAATTTTTTATAAATGATATTCATTCATGTATTGGGGCGTTTTTATTTGTAAATTGGAAGTAATCATTTTTTTCCTCATTATGTTATGTTAAAAGTAGCGGTAAGGTTCAAAACCCCTAAACCTCCTTCAAGTTCAAGACTTTTCAATGGCGTGGAAGGGGCAATCTCATTGGAGTTTCCTGAGGAAATAGCACCTCAAAATGTGACCCCAGAAGGAGTACAGGATTCATGCAAAGACACGGTCGAAGAATTACTTTCTAAGGACAAGGATGACATTGCCAGGTTAATGAAGTTTAAGTGCTCAAGAAACTGATAGCGAATTCAAATTTGATCAAAAGCAAAAGCCTTGGTTTCCTTATTTGAATGAAGTCAAAGCAGGAGATACGTGTTTGAGCAGTAGTGACGTGCTAGAAGCTTTAAACCCATATATAAAGGACACAAGGAAGGAGAGGTTTTTGAATGTGGTGGATAACCGCAGCTATTCTGTCTGCCTGGTGGTGGAGGGATTGAGTGATTTCGGGACTGTATCAGCTGCTTTTCGTTCTGCAGATGCGCTTGGGCTTCAATCAGTTCACGTTGTATCTCCTGACAGCTCCAAAAGGTGCAACAATGCCTGAGGTGAAAATGCCTATTGGTTTCTTGTTTGATAATGCACTAGGCTTTCCAATTTTGTGCTTTTTTTTTTTTTTTCCATGAAGGTGGAATTTTTATATGGTTAATCTATTGACTAAGTGAAACTATGAAATTTGAATAATTATTTAAGAACTTCAAACAATAAAAATGCTAGCTGAAAGCGGTGTATATTCATAAGGAACTAACCGAATCCAAGTAATGCAGCCTTGAGAAGTTGGTATTCAGGGATAGAGCCAAAAAGTAATTCAGTGGAACGTATTTGAAACTCACTAGGAAGACATTTTTGTTACTTTGGTGGAGTGAAGTGGAGAAGCATAGCTATCTAGAAGAGATTTTCTTGAATTGAGATATATATGAATTTAGAGAGAGAAGTTACATTAGGGAGAAATAATAGCCTTGATAAGTGAAGCTAGGTCAAGCAAAATGCTTAAAAGTGTCCATGGTAGTTTTCTTATAAAATAAAATCAAATCTCCATAATCAAGTTAGTTATTTTTCAATTTATTTATAAAAAGAGATTCCGTAGATCATCAGAAGCAGCAAACAAATAGTTTAAAACTCAACCCAGATATTGAAAGAGAAAAACTAAACGAGTCAAAATTCAGATGAATGATCGAAGTTGACATGGACACAAGAATTAGCTAACTAGATGAAGTTTCTTAAATTTTGTTTGATAAATATTTTAAAATATGGAGAGTTTACTTAGAGCTTGTTTGATTATGACTATGAGGTCAAATTATAATGGAAAATTATAATGAGTTGAAATGAGTGGTGGAGATTTAATTGAAGTTTGAAATGTGTGGTAATTATTTAGTAGTTGTCAAATCAGTGGTATGTGAAATTATAATGGGAAAAAATAATGGATTTCAAACAAGCTCTTAATTTACAAGAAAAATGACAAGCGCACACGCCCAATCACCCCCCGGGGGGGGGGATCTTGTACTGCCACTTTAGGCCTTACTCCCTCAATCGCTCAATACATTCATACATGTGTGTGCATGAACGTGCACTCGGGCATTCTGAACTTGCAATCCACTTCCTATACACCCCTTACTCTTTCTAATACAGACACACACAAACCAAAGTCTCCACATGAGGGAAGAAATAAAATTGTATTCAGAAAGACAAATTCTTCAAAATACAGTGGTTGCAACTGCCCCACTTAACCCAGAATGGCTCCACCACTGTGCGTACCTGGGAAAATTCATGATCAATGCATTGGATTTCCTTTTTAATTTGTCATGTAACTGGAAATAGTTTCCAATAAATTTAAGTATTCGATGTTAATGTCAGGCCATCCCATCCAAAGCTACTTAAAGGTTTTGATTAATCAAATCTTTCGTCAGGTTTAGTTTTGAGCTTCTTCGACATCGTTTATCATGTTCTACTGAAAGAACTATCACTATCTTGAAAGTGTAAAGGCTTGTTCTTGGAAGCTTTTTTGAAAAGTGAATTTTTCAAATGAGATTTTTGAAGGAATATGTGGTGAAGAATTAGAGAGAAGTTATAGGAAATGTGAAAAATAATGTTTTATAGAGAAAACATGGTTTGTATTAAAGTTTGACTGTTGACCAACTTTTTAGTTAGATTAGAATCTACGAAGAACAACCTCTAAGTGGGTTTTCCTAGATCTAGGCGAATAGAGATGGGTAATTGCACCATGGATATGGGTATGTGTTATACATCATCATCCTTAATCATGCCGTATCTAAAGATCCCTGTGTTCTGTCCTAAACTGTCTATCTATGAATGACATAGATCAAGGAGTTAAATATCTTTTAGGCTTTCATCCATCAATAAAACAAAAACAAAGGGACTCATTTGGGAACTTGATTCAACCCTATGGTAATGGGGCATTCTTTATCATTACCGTACAGGGGCAACTTGTTGTCTGAAGGCCGCTTGGGTCATTTTCACTGGGTCATTTTCACTTGGTCATAATGAGCAAGGTTACATTTATGTTAGGCCAGGGAGATAATTTTCTGACAGTGCTGGAGCGAAAACTTATATTATTTCCTTTTTCACCATGCAGGTACAAAGACAATCGTCATGTCAGCATGGGAGCTGAGAAATGGTTGGATATTGAACTATGGAATTCCACCAAAGAATGCTTTCAAATTCTGAAGTCGCGTGGTTATAGAATTGCAACTACTCATTTGGGGATGGATGCGGTAACAATATGATTCGTTTTGTATATCTGGTCATACGTGCCATATCTCAATTGCGTTGTACAGCTTCATATAGTGATTGATGATTTGTCCAGGTCTCTCTCTATGATGTTGACTGGTCATGCCCAACTGCAATTGTTGTTGGGAATGAGCATAGGTACATCTTGTTTTCCTTACTTTTTCCATGTTTACCCCTTCATTTTTATGAACATTGCAGTTTGAATTTGTGGATAATAATTCACAAGGAAAGTTGTGAGCAGTGAACATGCTGAAACCTATAGACGAGTTGCTTCTTTTATGGAAATTGTTATGAATATTGTGATGAAATTTCTCACTGTGAAATTCTGACTTCAGGGGAATAAGCACTGAAACTCTTGAATTGTCAGATCTGCTTTGCAGTATTCCAATGAGGGGCACGGTAGATTCATTCAATGTTTCAGTTGCTGCTGGCCTTCTCATGCATCACGCTGTCTACAATAGAGCTTCACGCATGGTAACACCCTTTCTTCTAATTGATGACACCTTGTTCTGTCAGAAACCACTGGCTGGAGATAACAAGTTCTGTCTTTATTCAGATTCATGTGATTACCCTCTCTCATAGGAATTACATTCCAGCCTCTCTACTTGTTGGCAAATAAACAAAATAAAATTTTATGGCTCATCACATGATGACAGAGGTGTTGAAGTACACCTTCGAGAGTAGGATGTTTTGTCAAATTTATCTTATTCCTTTTTCAGTCCTTTTCTTGTTATGTTTATATATTTATTTATTATTTTGGTGCAGTCACTATGTTTTTGTAATTTATCTTTTCCATTGGCAATAGTGTGACAATTCTTAATTTATTAGGATCTTGTACATTGTAACGATATTCTATATCTGCAGCCTCCCGCTTTGAAGCTAGTCAAATGCTTCTTGAATTTCAATTTTACAGTCTCTGGTGTTGATAACCTATGTTAAACTTCAACATACTGGTGCTGCACTTCTATGATTAGTCACGAGTAATGGCACACTTCATTACTTTCTGCACTTCATTGTTTTCCAAAATACTATTATGAATGCTCAGTTTTTTTCGGCAATCTGTTGCCATGATGAACCAGAGTCTTGTTATTACGTTTTTCCTTAGTTTGACAATTTGGACAATATCCGTTATGGAAAAGTTAAATATATTGTAATATCAATTTTTCCCCCTAATGTTCATGATGGTTCTTTTGTTAAGGGTCGTCACGGGGATCTAATGTTGGAACAGCGCCAGATTCTACTTGCAGAGTTTTATCTGTGCCACAACACAAATTCTATTAGCATAGCCAATGAATATACAAACAGGAAAGCGGCCAAGGCTTCGGCAGAGCTCTAGCCTTTTAAGAAAATTATCCACCGATTATTGTCTCAACATTGTGGTGTTTAAACGAAGACTGCAAAAATTTCTGAGGTACCACTATTTTGCTGTGTTGTTACCACAATACTTGCATATCTGCTTTTGTTTTTCTTGCTATGCTAGTAGCAGGTTAAATGGTGCATTTGTTAGTCTGTAATCTTTTATATTAACATCTTTAAATGCAATCATCTTCACTCTGTTGTAGCCAGTTGTCAGCTGTGGATTGATTTGGTGCCTGAGTCCCCCATACTTCAAGATAACTCACCACATTTACAAGAAAATGATCTTTTGAGACAGTATATATTCAGTGGAGTTGCAGTTACCGCTTGTCGTATGTCTGAATCATGTTGTTGATGTTTGCATAGGTTTAAATTCAGGATCAATGGGATACATTGAGCGTTGATCCACAATGGGCACCCTTTTTTTGACCATTACAAAGGGCACTAGTGGGGAATGAACCCTTAAACCAAGGGTGTGATGTCATTAGACCACATGGCTACACTTAGTTGTTTAGTCTACCTTCCATGGTATCCATATTGCTTGTATGAAATTCTACTCCATGGTCTAATGCTAAAAGTTGATTTCAAGAAACATGTAATTCTCCATGAGCCATGACTGTTTGTATTCATAATTCACATTGTTTTGAGGAGTAATAACTAATAATCCATGTTTCATTTGATGCAAGACCATTAAAAGTAATTCTCCTTTTTCATTTTTTTTTCTTGTTAAATTATCCTTATTGATTATTCTACTTAAATTTTTTAATCTAAATAATAACATGGTAAAGAAGTCTATAATAATTCATGGATAATATTCAAAAAAAAAAAAAAGAACTCCCGGGACTGATGGGACACTTGTTAACCTCTCATGTGCACCACATAGGAGAACTCACCTGGGATAAAAAAATCTTTAGATTATAAATAGATTTGGTGCTTGGAAGACATTGAAAAAATAAATAAATACATTCGTTGGATGTTTTAATGCTGACAAGCGTAACCATGTCTCATCATTGAGGAGCTATGCGCACATTCTACTGGCAAACAAAACCTTTAGTCTCCCTACATCCCAGAATACAAAAGATATCAAGTCTTATCTCTATTTCACAAATCCGAGATTTAAAAGATACGAATCTTTCTTATTAATGTTTAAAAACCTTTAGGATACGTATCTGTCTCTCTTGTGACGGACTCATAAGTGAGTTCTCCTATGTGATGCATTAAACAAAACTTTTGAGAGGTTTTTAAATATTATTATTTTCTTAAATTATTTCATTTCATTTCATTTTATTTATTTATTTTTTATGAATAATAAAAAATATATATAATTATAAGAGGGTTTTCTAGGAAGGGTTAATTTCACAACTCATCTCTAATTTTTGACTTAAGAATCGGCTGGGTTTTTAACTTTTTTTCAACCTCCTAGGTCCTCAACCTTCTATAAATTCACACAATAAATCTTTTTTTATGGATTACGTCAATATTACTGTTAACTTTTTAATAAATTTACCCTTATATCACTTAACTTTTTAATTTAAAAAAACATTTAAATAATATTAAAAATAATAAAAAATAAAAAAAGGGAAAAAGAAAACACCACCCGCCGTACCCCTTCCCTCCCGAGAATGGCAGCCGAAAATGACATCAAAATGGAGGCCTCTGCCAGACGGCAGTATAAAGTGCTGTTGTTTTATAGTAGTACAAATGGGGGGATTCACCCCTCCAAATGCTGTTGGAACAAAATGCTGCGTTTCCGACGACTATCCTTCTATTTGACTATTAGAAATGACAGTATTTCGGTGGCCATTTCGGTAGCCATTCATGGGTTGGGTTGGAGGGGATGGATGGGCGGGTGTGGTGGGCGTTTTCTTTTTTCTTTTTTTAATCTTTTATTATTTTTAATATTTTTAAATATTTTACTTTTAAAATTAAAAAGTTAAAAGGTATAACGGTAATTTTGTTAGAAAGTTAATAGCAATATTAATGGAATCTGTTAAAAAGGAATTATCGTGCGAATTTATAAAAAATTAGAAACTTAAAAGGTCAAAGAAATGGTTAGAGACCTAGTCAATTTTTAATTTAAAGGTTGATGAGGATTGGTGAAACTAACCATTCCGAGGGAAATTATTTTCGTAGTTTTCTTATTGATCTACCTTATCTCCGTAGCCCGCACTCTCAACGACGCATTTAGGCTGAAGCAGGGCCCTCTAATTCCAAGTTTAACGACGGGCCGAAAGATTTTCATTCTGCGCATGCCGGGTGTTATTTTCTCTGGAAACGATAAAATGCAGATGCCGGCTCCAATTCGAGCCCCGACATGGGCATCTAGGCGAAGACTTCTCGAACAGAAACTGTCTGACCTCCACAAATGCAAAGACTTGAATCAACTGAAGCAAGTCCATGCTCTGATGTACAAATCCAATCTTCATAGAGACCCCTTCGTTGCGCCAAAACTCGTCTTGGCGTTCTCTTTATGCCATCAACTAGCACTAGCCATTAATGTTTTTAATCAAGTAGAATATCCCAATGTTCATTTGTACAATACGTTGATCCGAGCTCATATCCAGAATTCGCAGCCCCAAAGATGTTTTGAGATTTTCTGCGAGATGCAAAATTCTGGGGTTTTGCCGGATAATTATACGTACTTGTTTCTTTTAAAGGCATGTTCTGGAAAAGATTGGTTCGCGTTAGTTAGAATGATTCATGCCCATGTCGAAAAATGTAATCTTTATTCTGATATCTTTGTGCCCAATTCCTTAATTGACGCCTACTCTAAGTGTGGAATTATGGGCATTGGAGCAGCCAAGAAATTCTTTAATGTAATGGAAGAGAGGGATGTAGTTACTTACAATTCACTGATCGGTGGGTTAGTGAGGGCGGGTGAGCTAAGTGAGGCGAGGAAGATGTTTGATGAAATGCCTGAGAGAGATAGGGTGAGCTGGAACACTCTTTTGGACGGTTATGTAAAAGCGGGGGAGATGAATTTTGCATTTAAGCTGTTTGAAACAATGCCATCAAGGGATGTGGTTTCATGGTCTACCCTAGTTTCTGGTTATGTAAAAGTAGGGGATATGGAAATGGCTAGGTTCTTGTTCGAAAAGATGCCAGTGAAGAATTTAATTTCATGGACAATAATAATATCGGGATATGCTGAAATGGGACTTGCAAGGGAGGCAATTAGGTTGTATGATCAGATGGAAGAGGGAGGATTCAAACCGGATGATGGAGCATTTGTTAGTATTTTATCTGCGAGTGCAGGGTCTGGTTTGCTTGGGCTAGGGAAGAGAGTTCACAAGTCTATTGTGGCGAACAGGTGCAAATGTAGTATTTCAGTGTGTAATGCTTTAATAGATATGTATGCCAAATGCGGGAGCTTGAATAAGGCTTTAAGTATGTTCAATATGATGTCAGGAAAAGATTTAGTTTCTTGGAATGTCATGATTCATGCGTTGGCCTTGCATGGACATGGACACAAAGCTCTTCAATTTTTCGATAGGATGAAACAAGAAGGATTTGCACCTGATAAAGTGACTTTTGTTGCCATATTGTCTGCTTGTAGTCATGCAGGTTTACTCGAAGAGGGGGTTAGTTATTTCTATTCCATGGGAAGAGATTATAGAATTATTCCAGAGATTGAACATTACGGTTGCGCGATTGACCTTTTGGGTCGTGGAGGCCGCCTCCAGGAAGCTCTTCTGCTCATCCATAACATGCCATTTGAACCAAATGTTGTTATTTGGACTGCTCTTTTGGGGGCTTGCCGAATGCACAGTGCTTGGGAACTTGCAGAGGAAGTGCTAAACCAGTTAGCGAAATTAGAGTCAACCAGTGCAGGGAGCTTTTCTATGTTGTCAAATATATATGCCATGGCTGGGAATTGGAGAAATGTTGCTAATGCAAGATTGCAAATGAAGAAGACCAACAGCCAGAAGGTATCTGGGGCCAGCTCAATTGAGTTGGATGATGGATTTCATGAATTTACCGTGATGGATACATCTCATCCTAAATCAGATGGGATATATGAGACGATCAAGGGACTGACTCAGCACCTTAAAAAACTTGATAATGCACCGTTGCGCTAGAAATGTGTTGCAAACTGACATTTTTGTTCATGTGACAAACAATGAACTATGCTGGTGGTAAGTAGATCTACAAAGTGGTTGGAACTCTCTGGTGTACGGAAAGTCATTGCGCGCCCTTTTCTCCACGGCTTCGGTTAATAGATGCTTTGGTTCATACCCAAGGGAATGTGAAGCCATTGTTTATGGTTGTATAATAGGTTTCTAACATATGGCAAGTAGTTTGCTGTAGCGGATGTAATTCAAATGTCCATAGATGGGAAAATTGATGTTCACAAATTCTACTAGATTTTGTGCTTTCTTCATGTGTAATCTAAAAAGTCATTGAACTGTTTTATGTATGCATTTGTGCCTCCGTAGCGTGAAATTGGTTCTCCATTGGTTGCTAGAGAACGAGCCCTAAGAATTCGGGTATACTCAATTCTCGTTGATGGGCGGAGCCACATAGTCTCCATGAACCAGAAAAGCATGACCATTGACTGCAAGTGAGCAAATGGTCATTAACATTTTAGAGTTATTCTGGTATAAGTTACAGGAAGCCTTTAGATTACTCTGAACTAAAGTGGCACCATTAAGTGCTATGATCAAATAACCTTGTATGCTAGAGCAATGCTATTTATATAAATACTAGTTGGGGATCGTGTGATGCACGATGTTTGTTAGAATCGTAAAAGTGATTTTACTAATAATAAATAAAACGATTTTTATAAGAATAACTACATGTGTTGAAGTAATTTATATTGTTGGATTAATTTCACATATTGTTTCCAACCTTTGGGGTTAGTATTAGCTGGGTCCTTAACCTTTTTTTTCAACGTACTGGGTCTTCAACCTTTCATTAAGTTGAGAAAAAGGTCCTTTTGACGGTTTTCGTCAAGTTTTCCGTTAAATCCTCGATCGAATTACCATTATACCCTTATCATTTTATATTAAATTAAAAATAAAATGTTTTAAAATATAAAAAATAATATAAAAATTAAAATAAAATTTAAAAAAAGAAAAAAGGCGGGGATTCACCCCCGATTGGCTGCCGGAAATGGAGCAAAAAAAAGAGGGGATTCACCCCCCAACTGGCTGCCAAAATGGCAGCAATTTGCTGCCATTTCCAACCACCAAAGGTGGGGGGTGAGATCTCCCTTGTGAGCTGCCATTTTCCGGCAGCTCACCGAGAGAAGGGTCTCCCCTCCATTTGGCTGTCATTTCTAGCAGCCATTGGAAATTGAAGCTCACATAGGCGGGATCTACCTCCCATTTGGCGGCAACTCACAAGAGGGGTCTCCCTTTCCATTTGGCTGCTGGTTCAGCTGCCAGAAATGGTAGCCAAATGGGGGGGGGAGACCCTTCCCTGTGAGATGCTAAAAATGGCAGCTCACCAGAAGGGGGGTCTCCCCTCCATTTGTGTGACGTCCCAAATTTTCTTATACTTTCTGTCCACGTGGTAAGTTGAAACGTGAAGACTAAATTAACTACAAATATAAAATTGAAGGTTCAATTGGAAAAAAAAAAGAAATAAAAGAAATAAATAAAAAATGAAAAATAAAAATTAAAATAAGTCAAGATTCTAGAGAATTCTTGTGGGAACTTGGACCAATTGTCATTTATCTATATATATGCATATGCATAATAAACAAACAAACAAAAGAAGAAAAAGAAAGAAAGCAAAGGTGTAACATCCCGAAAATTTCTACAAATTAAGGTAAGCAACGAAGTTGTTGTTTTGAAAGAATTACTTGAATATCATTGAAAGATTGCTTGAAGATCAAAATATTGTTATTGAATTGACGCTAAAGAAAGATCTTGGTTGATAATTGACATAAACTAAAGTGTAATGACTTAATTGACATGAATTGAAGAGTGTGAACTTGATTGAAAGATAATGCAAGGGGAAGGACTTCTTGGACAATTTCCTGACAAGTGTGCGGCGCCACACCGTGCCACTTGTCAG
>CAVNYN010215708.1:0-14899 GCA_963692815.1 Nyctanthes arbor-tristis | reverse complement strand
CCTAGCTATTAATTTTTCGCATTAGATACCCTCAAAATGACTTTTCCTTTGCGGAAAAAATCCTTACCTTCTAATTTGTCTCCAAAATCCTTCAAGTAACGTTTGGGAGCTATTTTCCAAGGTATTCATATCAGCCCACAAAATCCAGGATTTTTCTTCAATGTAACACATGTTTTGCAAATTGTGTGTTGAGAGGCTTTTAAATGGAGTTGTGTATATGATTTTTTTTTTCTATGAAAGTTTATTCTGTGTAAAGCTGCAGGGAAAAAACATATGTTTGTATGTGATTCAAACATTTTTTTAAATATTTTTTCAATTTGTTGCAAAATCAAATATTGCATAATTGGGCTGCCGCATATTCTAATAATGGGTGGTTGTCCTCTCTCTCTCTCCCCCTATATATATATATATATATATATATTTAGTGGGAAAAGTCATGAGGCAAAAATACCCCTAAATATTAGTTTCTAAACATTCGCTAATAGATTTTGGGGGTTAATTTTGACAACAGGGATGTTCTTCGCAAAGAAATGTCATTTTCAAGGTCATCCATGCTAACAATTAATATGTAAAGGGATGTTTTACACAAAACACACGTTGACATTTAGTGCCAATTGGCCAATCTTTATATGGTAGTAATTAATTATGTATGTGGAGCTTCACTTTTAACATTTCCAGCTGAAATGGAGGTATAACCTAACCGGAGCTTATCATTTTCTCAGTTTCTGATGTGTTTATGTGGAGTTGGAAGAGTCGTTCTTGTTATATTGTCAATGTCTACTTGAAATCTGTCTTTCAACTTCTATAGCTGACTCGACGTGTACGTTAAAAAAATGTCATCAGTGCATCAGTTTGTCCGTAGCTTTTTGTTTATGTATATTGTCGATATATTATTTATTATAAACTGTCAGCAACTTATAAATTTTCAAATATATTCAATGAACATTAGATTGGAGGTTAAGATATCGAGTGCCTTTCTCATTGTCGTCGAAATTTTTACCACTTGCAAAAGAACCATATGATCATATCCTTTGTGAAATCAATACAAAATCAATAACAGAACGCGCACTTTTTATATAGATCATATCATGTGAATTGCCCCATCTACAATCTATACCAGATTTCATGGAGTACTGATCAAACGAACCAGAAATGAAACAGTGAAGAGCCAAAATGTGCAAGTGAAAACTCTGAATACAAAAGTCCCACAAACCATTCCTATAAGTCGAAGAAATTGGACCAATACCTGTTCATTCATTTCTTTTCATAATCCCATCCTTGTTCAGCTTCAGCACCACGCGTCTCCCGTCTCTCTTTGTTCCTAACTTTTTCTATCATATCTCTCAGAATTCGCGTCCACGCACTTTCTTCCTATGGAAATCAGTGAAAGGAAATTTCATTAGTACTATTAAATGAAACTAACGACGAGGATGAGGAGGAGGAGCAAAAGAAGAAGAAGAAAAAAAAATTACCTTCGTCTCGATGGCATTGGGCTCTCACGGCTGCAAAAGAGGGAGACACGCTTGAATATATAATTCTTGCATGGGATTGGGAGGATAAGAGGAAGGATATATCATATAAGTATGTAAACAAGAGAGTTGAGAAAACATTTTTTTTTTTTCTTCTACAGAAACACACAGTAGAAGGAAACAAAGATGTGATGATCTAAAACAAGCATATGTGATTGTAGAGTTTGGTGAATGACTGTAGTGTCAACTTCAACTTTAATTTTGTAGATGACTTCACAATATTTAGTTATATTTTCTAGTTGTGGCTTCCATGTGGTTTTATGAAGAAAATGGCAACATTAAGAGAGTTATATTTCAGTGTCGGGTTCTAGTTGTATAGAATGTACGAATTGTCAAAAAGTTATAAAATGTTGGACAACAGGTATATTATATGCTTTTAACGGTTTATTGTATATTAAGATATTGTATCGTATAAGTGAAAAGAAACCACCACAACCTATATTAATATGTCTGGATCCATTTCTTGGCATTACCGTGTACTGTCTTGGCTAGGAAAATTTGTGACACTTTGAATTAGTATTGATATTGATAAAGAATTTCTAATACAATTTGCTAGTGTCATAATGTGGATGAGGTGGTGGAATGAAAACAACACATGTGGCAAAAGCAGGGGCGGGTTATATATTAATTTTCTATTGGGCCGTATCATACGCAAAATAGTACCAGACCTGTATCACCTTGTGTTTGAAAATATTTGTTGATTAAACCCCTTATAGCACGATTCAAATGACACCTTATGACATCATTTTCTGACAGTCCGATAACTGATACGCACCAATAGCGGGTCAGTTATTCTTTTTATTGGTACATTTAGAAACCGATATCAAAGGATGGTGGCGCCATAAGGTACCGTCTAATTGGTGCTTGAAATTTTTTTCTAAATTTACATCCATTTTGACTATAAAATTATAATTTTCTAAATTTTTTTTCCTCCCCAAAATTATCTTGTTCTTGTTCTGTTTTGATCTTAACCAAATGAATGGAAATGGTCAATGCTAAACATCACTGTTAATTAATTTGAAGCAGATATTAAGTTATTCTAATGCTGCCAACATAAACGCCAAACACGAGTGTTCATAGGATATGAGGGATGTTCTTTACTCTTTAGTATTAACAAGACAAATTCTGCGATAATAATAAAAGATAATTAAATAAAATGAAATCTTCGATCATATTCCATTAATTGAAAACCTTTTGGTGCTTCTGGGACTTATAAGGACCAAATTGGAAGTTCGATTCTGTTCTTACCACGATTGTGTACGCGCATAATCAGCAACCACTGATCAATAGGGATGAAACAGGGGACCAAGTCAAACTTACAAGAAAACCATCTATGTAGAACTGAACGAATGAATATGCAACTCAAGTTGAGTAATTATCAAATCCATTTTCTCAGTAGATAATCGGGTAAGTAGCTCAACTAAATAGGCCAAATGTAACTGCATTACCTGTTCAACTGTACATTCCCTAGTTAAAGCCTAACCTAGTGGTTGCTATGTAGCCAGATGCATCAGTTCATTTTTAATTTTCTTGCTACTTTCCTGTGGTTCAATAGATATTAACAATAAGACACCTAAATGGGCTTGTTTCTGTACAGCTCAAGAAGAGGCGTTTCAGTCAGCAACAGTAGCTTGATAACAGGATTCAGGAGGCCATTGCAGTAAGGATTAGAATCTGGATCTTCACGTCATGGAACAGAGTTGCGTTTATACCAAACATCTTGAAGCATCATGATCTTAACCGCCAATGAAATTTTTACAAGTAGTTATGGAATGTGAATGTGATGCGACTCAGGGAATGGTTGTGGTAGCTCGTTTTCCTCGTCTGAAGAAGGAACGGGGGAAATATGGGAGTCCTGGCACAGATAAAATTAGGAGATTAATTGATTCTTGCATGGTCATAAATCATAAATTTAGAACAAATTGCAGAACACAATCCCAACCTCAACTGTGTCCACGACCAGATATAAGTGCGATAACAACATATGCTAAACCTTCTACTTTAAGCCAAAATTTGAGAGAAATGAATACAAATAGGAAGGGGGTGTTGGTTTTGGAATACTACCTATAACCCATTATACCAGAAAATATCAGACATCAAATACAATCCGTACTGCACTTTTGCAAGTTAATGCAATAATAATTGTTTTGACTGGGGAGGTAGCAATTTTTAGGTGAAACAAAACAGGATCTTGTGCTTGTGTTTATGGGCATTGAAGAAGAGGTCTCATGTCATCTTTGGAAAAATTCTTGATCTTTGCGCCGCCAAATATATGTGAACTTTATCACAGGGGTTGTGCGTGACGATGCATATTTCCCCCCAAATCAAACTCCAGCAATAGCCAGCGGATTATTTTTCAAATTTTCCGTTGCTACATCTACTTGAAGGTCCCAACAACTATTTCCTTAACAACCTAAACACAACGTGCTAGCTCTGGTCTACCCCTTCCCTTACTTATGCTCAACCAGTGTCATCTCTACTTGTAGGTGCATCTTAATCGGAATTTGATACCAAAAGTTATAGCAAAAGGCAAGGAATCAGCAAATTTTAAAGATATCAGATAGTTTAAAGATATCAGATAGTTTACGAAGTTGATATAAACAAAATATCAGTAATTTTCAATAATTGAACTACCTGCTGGTTGCGCCTGTCTAGTACAGTTGTTAATGCTTTGACCATAATATAGATCGGCAGAAGAATTCCAACTGTTCGTACGAGAAGTATCTGTGACAGAAGTGTGGATGGTATTAGCCCCTTAAGTTATAGATAAAATAAGATATATTTCTGTTAAACGAAATACATAAAGCTGGTAATCTCACCATAAACAGAGAAACTGAGTATTCATTCGTTCCGTACATGATGACTGGCAAAGTATGGCGTAGTACCAGAAGAACTACAAACTACATAAAGACAAGCAACAAGATTACCTTGATGATAAAGTACTTTGATTCATTTGCGAGTAAACTTATGCATCAGGAAAAAAATACAGGCTGGTAGGTGTGAGTTTTAGCCAAAAATGGTATTAGAAATGACATATTGAATGTGTGTGCAGTCGAACACCTAAATATAAAGAGGGAAAAAGAAGCTGGAATGTGAGAGAGAGAGTACAATCATGGCAACTATGCGGCAGCACATCAAGCTTCTTGTATTTGTAACAGGATGCCAATCATAATTTGAATCCAGAAAATTGCCACCCGTAGAAATCATTGTAATGAATTGCGGATTATGCAAGTCCCTTCTGGATATCTCCCAGTTTCCCCTGAGATATCATCGCATGGACTTATGAATCTATTATTAAAGCATTGAATTTAATAAAAATAATTAAAATTTAAAGACGTGTATGCTATAAAAGTTCAACAAAACAAGATGAAAAAATAAATATGAGGCAAGTCAGTGACATCCGAATAGCCTTGGAGATATAAAGCAAAAGAGATACCTAAAATCCATTGGAATACCACTATAATGAAACAGAGGAGGTGGAGCTGTATAACCAGGCTTGAATTGCTGCAATTCACGTGGAATGATAATCAAGATAAAAATATGATAATTGAAACGAGCTTTGCATTAGGAAGCTTGAAGCTAATAGATAAATCTGTTGTTTCAAAATAAATAAATAAATGAATTGGAATATCACAGGTGTGCTTCACTATGTTTGCAGGTAAACTTGGGCCGAATAATTTGGAAGTCCAAATTTTCAATAACATGAGCTCAATTTTAATAAATTAAATTTATAGGCCCTGATTTTGTTTCATCAAATGCAACCTCCATACAGAAAGCATACCTGATGGCAAATCTCGCAAATGGTATCACCTTTTTCATTGCACCACCTTTGCACACATTTGCGGTGAGCATACTGCACATATAGAAAAAGAGGGTCAGTACGCTCAAAAGTGAACTCACTAGGAGAACTACCTACAAAAATTGGGAGCTAGAAAAGAACAGTAAAAGGTTAATAAATTACATGTCAAAGGTTAGTAAATTACATGTCCCAGTAAATTGGTAAAAGAACAACTGTGGCTCAGTTTTAGAATTTTTCCAAATTTTATTGCAGAATGCAGATTAAAACTTTTATGTTGAAAGGACAGGGCGTTCATCGCGGATAAGGGTAGTATGTTTTCATAACTCATAAGAGTATCCGTAAAGTTTTGCCATGTCCAGCCATATTCTTTTTCTTTGAACTTACAAAGCCTATAACAAAATATCAACAATTAAGCCACATGCCCCATTGATAGCGTCAAAGATATATCCACATTGATTAAATTACATATTGTGCGAAAAAAATTATGAATCCAATCATTAGCATCAAGTTTCAACCAGTTCAACATAAACCATGTAACCATACATGAGCAAACTATGAACTTTCAGCTGAAACTCATGTCCATCCATGACTACGAGTCTATGAATTTGAGAAGGTTAAAGGAGGTGATCAACAATTTCAACAAAGAATACATCCACTAACTTCATTAGGTATTCAAAACTCTGTAAATCCACTATCAGAACACTAACCTTCAAGCTCCCACGACAGGAACAAGGTACCTCCATTTTCGAGTCTTCATCCTCATCCTTGCAAATCTTGCATTCTACCAGTTCTTTCAGTGATGATCTTACATCAATATCCATCCTGTGGAAAGCAAAATTAATAGTCATACCCTCTGAAATCAATGGTGACACATGCTGCAACCAGTTTTTACTCTAGATAGCAGCTTCAAGGCTGGATTCAGTAAGCAATATATCCTCAAATAACATAAAATGATTGCCAATTTTGATAAGCAATTGCTTTTAGAAACTATTCAGTTTTGTATTTAAAAAGAAGAGCATACACAGCTAGCTAATCTCTTGTGCAATTACCACTGAATGGCAAATCCACCCAATTCACCTCAGACATTTTCTGCACATTGTGACAATCAGAAAAATAACAAACTTGAGGATTAGACAAAAAAGGAACCCAGAAAATAAGCAGAGGCCTCTTCCAACGAAGATTTTAAGAATAAACACAATATATTTTCTCCACCAGGGAAAGATCAAAGATAGCTTTACAAAGTGGAATTATCTAGCATGCTTTTGCAAGGGTAGCAATGAATAAGGACACCATATTTATCTCTCACAAAAAAAAAAATAATAATAATAAAATAAAATAGAGAGAGAGAGAGAGAGAGGAGGAATGGTACTTATAATTTCAACTAGGGAAGGCAAGGGCGGGGAGCAGATCAGAAGCGGCACTAACATTAAATCTTGAGGAGGAAAATAGAGAGATACCCAATGAGAAAAAAGAAGATGACTAAAATCGAATTTAAGTCACATTTCTTTTTCTTTTAATCATAAACTCAGATTCAAAAACAGCATCTTTAGCAGTGCATAAAAACATCAAACATTGAGAACAGAAAGCAGAACCCAACCCAGGAAAACCGACTCCAGCAAAACGAAAATAAACAACAGTGCACGGAGAAAGAAAGAAAGAAAACATAAGAGCGAAATCTACATAAATTCAGATAAGAGTCTACAAATTAGTAAATACCCACTTGAAAATATAACAAGGGCTGAAATGAGCAATTCTTGGCAGATTGACGAGTATATAAAAGAAACCCCACAACAAAAAAAGAAAAAGGCTACTTTTCTAGTTTTCTGATCAAAGAGAATTACACCACAATACATTAATTAGAATAAACATCATGAAAAATGAAGACCAAACTAAAAAAAGAATATTGGAAAGAAATCTTACAAGAAACGAGATGGGATTTCCGCAGCCGAAGAAACCAGTTCAAGCATAAAAACCAGTATTCCTCTGCTTGTTCATCATTCTTTTCTTCTATACCATGATTGTTAGTGCCAACGTTAAAAACTTGTTAAGGTTTCAGTTTTGTTTACCTTCTGTGTGTAATGAGGCTTGCTTTTTCTTAGGATTTGGGTTGAGTGTTGCCACCATTCATATGATTTTTTTAGAGTACTTCCAATTCTCACTTATATACAAAGTACATACATACACGTATTCTATTCTCCCATACGAAAGCAGAGCTTGGTGCGTCGGCTTTCCCCTCTCCCACTTTCTCCACTCAAAAAGTGGAGAAAGAGATTGGTTGATTCGGCAAAGCATGGCGATATTCCTTTCGCTTTCATCCTCCCGATTTCAGTGTTTGAAATGGACACGTTCCTTTTCAAGAAAAGATTCACGATAACAAGGACGTTTGGTTGGCTTCACTGGGGAAAAAATTCAAGTATATTATATGAATACCATTAATAGGTACTTCGAGTTAATGAGAAATCAGAAACTACACAGGTGAGTTTTGAGGCTTATTTTTGGAACCTTTAAATTTATATTTGGGTTATTAATTGGTCTAGACTCCTTGGGTAAATGAGAAAAATGTATTTATACAAATTGATATGTTCAAGAAATTTTGAGAAGTTTTGTTAAAAAAAAATTTGGCCATATAGTGTGCATAGCGAACACCATATGAGACAACCCACATGTAAATTTGTGAAGTCACGGGTGGGTTTTCTCGATAGTGTGCACTAACGCACACCATATGTCGACTTCTCAGAATTCTTGAACATGGTCAATAACAAATGGTGATACTTTTCAAGCATTTCTCATCTTATAACACTTCCCTTTTACATGGTTGCATATGTGGTTGCAACATCCACAATGAAAGTATTAAATCAAGCGTTTGTGATATGTATTAATTAACAACTAAAAAATATAGATAGAAACAATAGAGGTGTTAACAAAATTGTTAAATAAAGTCTTGTCTGATGCTCTTTTTTTCTCTTTTCTTTAACAATTTATAATTTTACTTACCACTGATTTGATATTTGATTTGAATATTATTTAATTACAATCACATATTTTACACATTTTCACATTCCCAATACATATTCTCCCTCTCTCCTCATTATAAATTCTCCCAATTTTGCAAAAAAAAAAGAGCATCAAACAAGTAAATCTTTTTAGGACCAAGTTACTTTTGTTGTTAAAGTTAACAACCATTTTAACAACTGAATGTAGAATTTTTTTCATTTATTTCTTATAATAATTGTTGACTATTGAATCTTGGGAAAGTAAAATCTAAAAATTGACCAATAACTTTTGTGTGTAATTAAATTTAACACTCCTATTTAACATCTTTAATGTATTAATATTTGATAGTTAAATTTAAAATGCCTACATGTTATTTAAAAATCACTTAAAATTCATTTTTTTCTTATATGGTAAACTAAATTTAACAATTCCATTGTGGATGTTTTAACGACATCTCTCAAAAGTACCATAATTAGATTGATTAGAAATGAATCCTTGGACAAATGAGTCAGAAGTCTAACCACAACTAATGTTTAAATCATTCAAGCATCTCCAATGTATAAATGTAGATTAAGGATGATTCAGCAAAAACAGAAAATAGTTATTTTATTTTAGGAAAAAAAAATAGTTAATATTGAAAGGAAGAACGAGATAAAAAAATTCGTAAAATGAATTTGGGAAGAGTGCATTGGAGACGCTTCACAAAAATTTTTTTGTAGGGGTAGGCATCTGGCATTATATCTGTATTTTATACTCACTATTAAACAAGTACATGTAGATGTTATAATTTCCTCTTTTTTTCATTTTTTTTTTAGATAGAAACAAGTCTAAGGAATATGTACTCTCACTGTATATGGGTTTGTATTATGATTTTCTTAACGTAAAAATATCTATGTGTATTTGTACTGCTATGATGCAGATTTGTATTTTTACTTTCAAAAAAAAAAAAAAAAAGTCTAAGTAGGTGGATAATTTCGTAATGATCATAGTGGGTGGGGGAAGCTAACAAACGCGTTATTAAGGAATCACTTGTCATTTGTCCATTGGTCTTGGATATTAACAGTCACAAAAAACTCAACAAGATAATAATGAAATGAAATTAACAATGTATCAAAAATTAAACGGTGGAGGAAATTTTGTAGTTTTAAATTTTAATAAATAAAGTTCTCACTTATTAAGAAAATGTGTCCAAATTCACTGTAAACGAATAACATTGAAATAATTTGTGTTTGCCTTGCTCTATTGTCGAGACGGAAATTGGAATTTCTTACCATTATTCTATTAGTCCGATATGAATTACTAATAAAAACGATTTTAGTAAGTAAGGCTATATAGCACCACTAGTAAGTTCACGTGACATTAAATTACGAGTCATATCAAGCTTCGGTGTCAATCTATCATTTAACACTGTGTATTTAACTCAATCTATCATTTAACACTGTGTATCTTGTCACCTAAATCGGTATTCAGCACCACTCGTACTATTTATTTAACATTAGAATAACTCTATTTGGACAAAGATATAGACAAAAAGTGTGACAAAAAAGAAATGTGACACATGTACTTACTATTATTGTAAAAGTGGTTTGTTGTGTTGAAAAATAAAATCCTACTATGTATAAATTTCGTTTAAATTTTTGTATCACTTTTCATTCAAATAGTACAACTCCATTATTGTTCTGCTAGAATGGCGCAAGGCACATTATTTTGCTAGTCGACCAAAAAAAAAAATACGCTCATCATTTTGTTGTTACATAGACCTTCTCCAGACATGATGGCCAACCAGCAAATTACTGTGTCTAGCTGGCAAAGAAGCAAGATTGTTGCGAGATGTACAAATTGACTCAAAGTTCAAACCAATAACTGTATTCCCATATTTCTCTTTGCGAAAAATGTACAAGGTTAACCTTTTCAAATCAAGATTTATTAAATCTTAAAATGGAACCTCAGATCGAGCAGTGATCTGATAAAACTTAAACGCAGCATGCAAATTTCAAGATCCGTCATCTTGTGGACTAAACTAAAATGCCAAACCGCTTATCAAAATGCTAGACCGCTTATCTTCCCATTCATCTTCTGGTGTAATAGAAACAGACTCAACCAAATGAATGGATCTATTCCTGTACAACCTTGTCACCATTTCTCTGACTTACCAATCCTAACTAGGCCTGAGCAAAATATCCGAGCCTGAACGGGTTACCTGAACCCGATCTGAATATACCCGAACCCAAATGAGTAGTGAATAAAAATTGTGCCCGAACGGGTACCCGAACTTGAAATCAAATGGGTTTGGACGGACTTTGGACATGAGTTAAAACCCGAAAAACCTGAAAGTACCCGAATATTTTTTTACTCTCAAAATTTTTAAATTCAAATTTCTTATTAATTCTCACAATCCACAAAACTATCTCTTTCATTTCACAATCACATTTTCAATACACTCGTCTCCTTCACACAAAAAAAAAACTTAAGATTTGTGTAAAAGATGTGAATTAGTCTTTTTCTATGAAGATTTTACTAGTTTTTATATATACATCATGTGATTTATATAAGATAAATTGTTTTTAATTAATTACTTAACAACACTGTAAGTTTATCGTAAACCTGTAAACCTATAAAATTAGAATATAAATAAAGCCACCCCCAAAAGAATATAAATAAAGCCAATTAGCCAAATACTAGTTTCTCATTATTTGTTATATTAGTATCTAATTATTGTAATTTTCATTTAAGTGAATTCTATGTGCTTTAAATTTTTTGTTCTTCTTATCCATTTAAGTGTTTCTTTTTTTCGTTTATGCGTTTATATAATATGCGCTAGATACCCCAAAAACCCGAACAAAACCCGAAGTCTTACCCGAATCCGAACTGAGACCGAACCCGAATGGGCTTATCATTTTCAAGACCGAACCCGAACCCGAACCAAAATATTTGGTCCGGGTTTGATCAGTGTAATACCCGAAGCTGAAACCCGAACGCCCAGGCCTAGTCCAAACTACTCAAACAGGACAAGGAACCTTTACTCAGATTTTTCTTCTGTTCATTTTTTCTACAGCTTTTGATGTTTTATCTTTGGTGCCTGGCCTTAGATGCACATGGCTACAAGAAGAAAGGATCCTTTAGCCACTCGCAGCTGGTACCTAACCATGTCTGACTCGACCAATTATTCTGTCCTCACGAAATAGTAAAAAATATAATCATAAAACCCAGTAAGGGAAAACATCCCTAATAAAAAGTGAAAACTAAAACAAATGTACCCACAAAAAAGGGTCAAATACTTGTAGAAGGTAGAAGGTAGAAGGTAGAAGCAATGAGGAGGTACAAGAAACATCAGTAAAGGAATAACCAGTTGACTGCAGGGTGAGAGAATCTCATAATACAAAGGCAACAATAGCCAGTAACAATATTATTAATACTATGGCGGGAAGTTCGATTTTGACCTCATCAGGCAAGACATGTAGACAAGTTTTTTATCCATTACTAGCAAAGGCGTGTCTAGTTCAAGGCAGGCACGAATTTATTGAAATTCAGGATGGTGTTTGCTTGAGGGAACTAACCATCTCTTTCAGTTCTTTGTCAATATTATTAGACTCTTGTTGCACAAAGGATCTGTTTTCATTCTTCAACAACATAATTCAAGTCCACCAGTTCAGATGTAAAATTTGATAGTAACATCGGCTAAAAGCTAGACACTGTTGTACATTTCATGAAGGCAGAAAAGTAAGAAGCAAACCTCAAATATAGAAAAATAGCAGCTTGAAGTAGAGCACAATGTAAGATCGGAAGAGCAGAAGACGGCACAAATGTGTTGCCAAAACAGGAGAGCTGAAGCTTCGCTAACTGCATAACCTCTTAAGCTAGCAACTGCTCCCAACAAGATCGCACTTGGAGTGGTGTACTGCAACAGAAGCACAAAACGGTACATTTGATCCCCAGGTATGAGAAAGTTTAGCTTATCCGCCAATGCAATTACGCCTATCCCAATCAAGGGGAGTACCAAAAGCCTTGCAACAATAACACCGATGGTAGTTCTTAACCCAAGCTTAGATTCGTTAGGACCCTCAGCAAGCATTCCTCCAAGAACAAGCATTACTGAAGGCACCATTGCTCCAGCCAAAATATCTAAACTATCGGTAATGAATGAAAGTGGAGCATCATCTCCATAGACAATGGATTTGATTGGAGGAACCATACCAACAATGAAAGCCAATAAAGTAGCAAACGTCGGGGGCTGAAGAATGTTTTGAACTGGTGTTTTCTCGGCCACAATTCTTATTTTTCTGACCATTCGTGGCGCCGCTAAACATCTAAGAGACTTTGGGCTCTCTGGAGCAGGACCTGAACCTTCTTCAACCAATGAATCAGGTTCTGGTATCGAAATTTGGGATATGACAGAAGCACTCCCAAAAACTCTCGCTATTAATGGGGTTTTGCAATCTTCGGTTCCTCTATCTTCCATTCCAGGCCATTCAGCTTCCACAAGAAGTGGCCTACTAAGATTATTGGAGGAAATTTGTTCATGAATTTCAATGCCATCGTCAACAACCTCAAAGGTATCCATCGAAGGCTCCATCATGTGGTAAACAAGAGTATACACAAGGAGCACCGCAACCCATTGGGCAAAAGATACATAGGCTGTACCAGTTGTATGACACTCTGGGCCAAATGGTGTATCAGAACTATGGCATACTGACCCAACAATAGCAAGAGGCAGATTGCCTGTATTCCCAAAGGCTATCATAATAACCGTAAACCTGAAGTATTCCGGAGGTGGCCGACATATTTTAGCCACCAACAACCCCAAAACACAACCAATCGCAGTACTAACAATCACATTAACAGGTATGAACCACCAGCTGATGAAATTCTTGAGAGTGATAGTTTCACCAAGATGGATGAAGATCATACAGGGCAAGAACAGAGCAAATACAAGCTTGCTAAGAAGCTTGAAAGTGGCTTTTGGAACAAGTTGAGTTTTGGGGTGGGCTAGAATGAAACCGATAACTGAAAGACAAATAAGTTTCAACAATGGAAGAATAGAGCGAACCAGATCTTCACTTGTTGACTTCAATTTTTCCATTCTCAAGCCTTTCCAATAAGTTTCAGAAACCTAATTTAAGTCCAGATCATTAGAACACTATCAAGATTGAAACTTTACAAAAGGGTTGTCTGAAATTCTTACAATTCAAAGCAAGAACTGAATAGTTCCATCAAATATCAAGTCCAGAAATTTCAATACATAGCAGGAATTACAATTCCTACCAAATCCCAACAAAGTCAGAAATTTAGAGAACCCCAGATGGTTAAAGTCAATTCCTATGATAACAGAGACGGATGCAACGTAGACTCTCTTTGCACACACGAAAATAAGCAGAGAAAGAGAAGGACAGAAACTCACAGATTTAGGAAGTGAAAGATATGCAGAATGGACGCTAAAATTCCGGTCTATCAATGCATCTGAAACTTCTGGAATCTGGGCTGCGCCTAATTATTTTTCTCTTTTTCGCTCTGAAACTTAAGTCAACCACTCTATCATCAAATCTGTTTGAGGGGTTCGTTGATGAATTTGCAGAGATGGACCATCTGCAGCCACCAATTGATTGGGTGTTTGATGTGAATTCTTATTGCCAGCAACGATGACGGGCTGGCTCAACATAAACGTCAGATTTCAGATGAATCACGACATTACCATCTTGGGCAAGAAACAACGTCCGGTAAATTTTATTTACAGTTGAATAACACTTAATTATCAGGTCTTACTCTGTAAAGTGTGTGTGTATATATACACATACCCACAGAGTTTAATGATACTAGTTTTCACCCGTGCGTTGCACTGGCCAATCAATAAGTAAATATATATTATATATTTGTTTATAATAACGTTTTATGAGAATGTATTTACCCTATTAATCAACACTACAATAATTAATGTAAAAAAGGGGAATAAGTTCATTAAAAAAAATAAATATTGGTTTAGACATTACGAATTTCAAAATACTTCTTTATAAACTACATTCGTTGTTTTATATATTAGATTCTCATCTTGATCAAATATCAATATTTTCAAACCAGCGCGATTTGTAATCCTAGAGACTGCTAGGGATGGCAACGGGGCGGGGCGGGTCGGGGTCAGGTTTGGCCTTCCCCGTCCCCGCCCCGAATTTTTTTACCCCGCCCCGATCCCCGAGTGAGTCGGGGAGGGGCGCGGTCGGGGATAGGAAAATCCCCGACATTTGCCCCGATTTTCTTTTTTTTTTTTTGGTAAAATCCCTATATCCTAGTTACCCAATATCCCTTTAAAAAGACACATTTTTACCCTCTAACATTAAAAATTATAAAGATTCTAATTACTAACATTCAAAATTATAAGGATTCAATCACACAAAACATCAAATATTCTAAGTTCGAATTACAAGTAGAGTTCAAATCTTAAACATAACATTTCATCTTACCAAGGTTCCAACGAAAACAAATATAATGCAACACTCAATCATTCATAAAATTACATTCTAAAATATTCCTTCATTCTTCATCTTCAATATTTGTGCAGTACCCAGTAACCACTGATTCCTGTATA
>CAVNYN010215687.1:0-17550 GCA_963692815.1 Nyctanthes arbor-tristis | reverse complement strand
CTATAAAAAATCCAGCCCTGGTTCCTTAAAAATTCTGATATGAATGCATGCAATAGCGCTGGTTGTGTGTATCAAGTCAAAGTTACAATATAATTGACCAAGTAATAAATTCGTAAACATAACTGTGGACATGTATGTACCAGACTACATCTTGTGTGGTGAAGAATTATAGAGAGAGAGAAATTAAAATATATATATATATATAACGTAATTTATTTTGCAAAAAGTATGTTGAATGTTGAAAATGAATTTGAGTTTTTAACCATCTTTTCAACAATAATTTAGATGGATTATACATTTCTTTATATAAAATATATTTATATTTTTCTAATTACAAAATTAAGATGAGCGTCTACTAGAAAGTTGATAATCGCATAATCAAGACCTGAAATCGTGTCGAAAGAATGTTATTGACATATATGGTGCAAATATATATACATATATATATATATATCTATGAAAGTGATTAAAATGACTAGAATCCGTACTTTTCAGTGGCGTAGATACAAGTCAACTTATATTGTGATTATATATTTTTACTAAAAGATTGTCACCTTTCCACTACACGCCGTGGACACGGAAAGAACATTTGTTCCAATCAGAATAAAAAGCAAAGGTTGAAATTAATGAGTCGTGCTTTTAAAGTCATTTGTCAATATATATGTCAATGTTTAATCAAGCCAATAAGAAATTTATTTCATCTAATCTAATTTTTGGTGGCCACTCCCCCTTCTCTTTTGAATTTTAAATAAATTGTTTAACAACCCACCATTCTCTTTTGAAAATTTGGACGTACTTTCGATGTAAATGGGGACGTTAGTGAGCTGATGTTGATAGGAACCAATTTGCATGACATAGCTGTTGCGAATTTAATCAATTTTTCTTAAATTGGTGTGATTAAAATATATCAAATAAATATATATGTAAAAATGTAAATAACACTAAGAATTATTTAATATCGTAAAACCCTCTAATGAGAAGAGAAAACTAACGGGACAAACCGACAACTCCACTATCACTAAATAATAATGGGAATACAATGTTTATCCTCTCAAGATTATCGCCCTAAATCAAGAAGTAACCATGCACTAACACAATCATACAACGCCTTCAAGAACAATATTCTTGTCACCACAAATTATTCATCTAACAACGATAGATGGAATCCAATAATCAATGACAAGAGATGAGGAAAATATCACCTAACACGTTCCAAAAATTAACTTGGAGAAACCACCTCTTGAAGAAAACGAATACTAAATCGAATGTCGAAATAACGTTCTAAGCGATTAATCACTGCACGGTTGAATTTTTCCTTCCAATTGTCTCGTTTTCTGTGCGTGAATATGTATTTGCAATTTCCGCTTTACGCCTTTTTCGTGTCCTCAATTCTCTGGTTTCGTGTCTTTTTTTTAGCCTCCCACATACATGCCTCAACATACATACATATATATATAGTGCCTTAAACCTAATCCAATTTCGCCTAAGATTTCGTGTCCCACAAGGCTTCTAATTTTATTCAGCTAAATTTCTTAATTCATCCTCTAATTTTTGTCTTTTGTTTAAGTTGGATATCATCATAGGCTGGACCCGCACCAACAATCTCCCCCTCCAGTCTATGAGGGAGGTATCCTACACTTCAAATGTATCACTTGGAATGCATACCGGCGTAGCCGGTACAGAACTCAAGCTTCTGATTAGTAACTACTTTTGTCAATATATCAGTAATGTTCTTGTCAGTGTAAATCTTTTCCAACTGTAGAAACTTCTCATTAACTGCTTTACGAATCCAATGATACCTGACATCAATGTGTTTGGTGCGAGAATGATACATAGAGTTCTTACTCAACTCAAGATCACTCTGACTGTCACAATAAATGACGTACTCACTTTACTTCAACTTAAACTCCTCAAGAAACTTTTTCAACCATATCATCTCTTTTCCTGATAGCAACATACTCAGCCTCTGTTGTAAATAGAGCTACGCATTTTTGCAACTTAGACTGCTAAGAAACGCTCCTCCTACAAAAGTAAACAACTACCAAATGTCGATTTTCTATTGTCAAGGTCGCCTGCCATATCTACATCTGTATACCCTGTCAACGTTGGCTGAGCTCCCCCAAATCCCAAACACAAATCAAAAGTTCCTCTGAGATACCGCATAATCCATTTTACTGCTTCCCAATACTCCTTGCTTGGATTAGACAAAAATCTGCTAACCACACCAACTGCGTGTGCAATATCAGGACGAGTATAAATCATCGCATACATCAAACTACCAACAGCTGAAGAATAAGGAATAGCCTCTATTTTCTTCTTTTCCTCATTAGTTGAAGGACTGAATTTCTTGGTTAGATTGAAATGAGCTCCAAGGGCTGAGCTAACTGGCTAAGCCCCTTTCATGTCGAACCTTTCAAGTACCCGTGATAACCACAACTTCTTAGATTTTCTGTCTCGAACAATCTCCATGCCCAAAATCTGTTTAGCTGACCCCAAATTTTTCATATCAAATGACTTATGCAAGGTATCCTTCAACTTCTATATCAATCCAGCTTCCTGGCCAATTATAAGGATGTCATCAATATAAAGCAGCAAAATAATGAATTTATCACATGAAAAAGATTTGAAATAAACACAAGAATCTTCAGTAGTTCTTGTGTATACCTGACACATCATAAAAGTATCAAACTTTTTATACCACTGTCTTGGTGCTTGCTTTAGGTCATATAAACTCTTCTTTAATTTGCATAAAAAGTGTTCTTTCCCTTATATTCAAACCCTTCTGACTGTACCATATAAATCTCTTCCTCCAAATCACCATGAAGAAAGGTAGTCTTCACATCAAGTTCAATTTTCAAGTCCAAACTCATTGCTAAACCCAAGACAACTCTGATGGATGTCATCTTCATCACAGGGGAGAAAATCTCATCAAAATCAACACCGTGTTTCTGCCCAAAACCTTTCACAACCAAACGAGCCTTATACTTCAATAAGTCACCATTGCTGTCCCTATTGATTTTGTACACCCATTTATTCCTCAAAGCCTTCCTATCCTTAGGAAGATTTACCAGCTCATACGTGTCATTCTTCTTCAAATAAGTCATCTCATCTACTATGGCTTTCATCCAGTGGGTTTTACCTTTATGACCCTGAGCCTCTGAATAATTTTCTGGTTCTCTATCCTCAGTAAGCAAAATATAATCAGACTCAGGATACCTAGTAGATGATCTACGCCCTCTTGCAGATCTTCTTGATTCTCCAATTTCTTCTTCAATAGGGGTCTGCTCCCCTGATCACTAGTCTGATAAACTAGAATATGATCAACTGTTTCATCATCAATAGGAGTTACTTGACTACTAGTGTTAGGCTGAGATGCTGAAAAATTATGAGGTATGACACCAGGAACAACTAAAGTCATCTCCTTAAGTTGTTCGACTTTATCAAAGTCCTCAATCGTTTCATCTTCATAAAACTCTTCCGATCTCTACTTCTCACAAGCTGTCTTTTCTCTGGATCCCAAAACTTGTTTCCAAACTGTTCATCACCATAGCCACGAAACACACAAGGAGTAGTTTTGTCATCAAGCTTCGATCTCTATTCCTTTGGTACGTATATAAAGGTTTTACACCAAAACACCTTCAGATGAGTGTATGAAACATCTCTACCTGTCCAAACTCTTTATGGAAAATCAGAATCTAAGGAAACTGAGGGAATCTATTAATCAAATAGCAAGCAGTCTGAACTACTTCACCCCAAAATGTCTTAGGAAGCTTGACTGTCTTCAACATGCATCTGACTCTGTCAAGAATGGTACGGTTCATTCTTTCTGCCACACCATTATGCTGAGGAGTCCCTGCTTCTATAAACTCATGTCGAATCCCAAAATTTGAGCAATACTCTCTAAACCTATGTGAAGTATATTCCCCACTATTATCTGTTCTGAGGCTTTTCAAACAGTTCCCTGTTTCTCGATCTACCATGGCATGAAACTGCTTAAAGTATTGGGGTGCTTGATCTTTAGATTTCAGAAGATAGATCCATAATTTTATAGAAGCATCATCAACAAATGTAACAAAATATTTGTTTCCATTCAAAGATGCTACATCAACAGGAGATTCCGATCTCATTAGAATGCACAATATCTAAAATGTTCTCTTTTCTTTTAAATGTGCCAGAAAAGGAAACTCTAGTTTGCTTACCGAATAAACAATGATCGCATCGTAACATTGGCTAAAGAGATAACTGCCTTCTTAGCCAAAACCTGTAAACATTTTTCACTCATGTGCCCAAGTCTCTTATGCCATAAATCAGGAGAAGGATCTTCAACTGCATTTACCCCAGTCATACAAGACTTTGCATAAGTCTTGTATTGCGTGCAACAAAGCTTTCCACTGGCAATGACTATAGATCTCTTTGATAACCTCTACTTCTGGTCATCAAAAGTACTGAAATACCCGATTCGGTCGAGAGTATTTATTACAAGCAGATTAAACCGCATGTCAGGAATATGCCTTACGTCATTCAGAATTAGGATATACCCCATATTTGTCTCCAGGTGAATGTCACCGATCCGTATGATTTTGGAATGTAAAGAATTAGCTATGTTTGATTGGCCATAATCACCTGCTCTATATGTAGTAAACAACTCAATATTTCTGCAAATAGGGTATGAGGCACCACTGTCAACATGCCACTCAGTAAGAGGGTCTCCAACATCCAGGCATTGACCCACTCTGCAAGAGAATACATCAACTAGTTACCACACCTACAGTATTTTCATCTTCTTTCTTTTGATTATTACCCTCCTTCTGCTCTCTCAATTAGATCTTACAATTTTTTTATAATGACCCTCTTTACCGCAATGATAACAAGTCTTCTTATCTTTTGATTTAGACCTGCTTCTAGACTTGTTGTGACGCCTTTGCCCTTTATTCTTGCTTCTTCCTCTGTGATCATCTGAAATAAGAGTCAATATATTATCTGAACCCACATGCAAACCTGAAGATTTTCTCTTGATTTCCTCATTCTGCATACTATTCTTCACAGAATCCATAGACAACACACAATCTGAAGCAGAATTACTAATAGTCACAATAAAAGTATCTCAACTGTCTGGCAAAGAACTTAAAAGTAGTAATACTTTTAAGTAGTCATTCCTATTGTCACCAGCTGATTCACAACATTCTGAAAATTATTCAAGTGCTCTGTCACGCTCGTAACGTACTTATATTTCATGTTGACAAAGTCTCTGATCAGAAAGGACTTTCTCGCTGTAGTTTTCTTCTCAAACATAGACTCCAATTTAGTCCATAATTTATTTGCATATGTCTCATGTGCCACATGATGAAAAACACTAGATCGGAAGAGCACACGCCTTATCGTCCCAATAGTTGTCCTGTACAGTTTCTGCCAATTCCTATCTTTCATATCTTCTGGTTTAGAATCATCACCATCAATAGGATCATGCAAATCCTTACAATAAAGGATATCCTCCATCCTAGGTTTTCATGTCACCCAATTGTGATTGGTAAGCCTGATCATAGCACTACTAACTGTGTCATCTATTTTAATCCACACAATTGAACCTGGTTCTGATACTACTGTTGGGAATTTAATCAATTTCCTTAAACCCGTGTGATTAAAATATATCAAACAAATATATGTGCGGAAACGTAAATAACACAAAGAATTATTTAACGTCGTAAAACCCTCCAATGAGAAGGGAAAACCGACGGGGTAAACCGACAACTCCACTATCACCAATTAATAATGAGAATACAATGTTTATCCTCTCAAGATTATCGCCCTAAATCAAGAGGTAATCATACACTAATACAATCACGCAACACCGTCAAGAACAATATTCTTGGCACTACAAATTACTCATCTAACAACGATAGATGGAATCCAATAATCAATCTCAAGAGATGAGGAAAATATCACTTAACCCGTTCCAAGAATTAACTTAGAGAAACCACTACTTGAAGAAGACGAATACCAAATCGAATGTTTTAATAACATTCCAATTGATTAATCACTGCGCCATTGATTTTCCCTTCTCATTAGAGGGTTTTACTACGTTAAATAATTCCTGGTGTTATTTAAATTTCTGTACATATATTATTGTTTAATATATTAATTACCTATTTTAATCACACAGATTTAAAAAAATTGGTTAAATTCACAACAATAGTATGTGTGTCGTCTTCTATTATGTTCTTGAACTATCTCTATCTAACAAAGTGTGTCGTCTTCTATTATGTTCTTGAACTATCTCTATCTACCAAAAAGAATATAGGAGTTTTAACAATTGATGAGTCAATATATATTGCACGAAAAGTGGGAATAATCTTACATCAATCTAACACGGGAACGGTACTCTAAATCTTCATAAAAAAAATTAAGTCTTGATGAAATAAATACATAAATAATTTAATTTAATTATGATCGAACCTTGTCTATTACTTCGTTCAGTGACATGAATTTGTACCTTTCATGTTTTATTTAAGGAAGTTATCAATTGCTTTCTACACTGGAAAGCCAAGCTCGAAATCACTTGCAAAGAAGTTTGGTTCTTGTTCCAATAGAGATGCCAGTGCAAGAATCTTCTTTGAGAATTAGAATTAAGAAATCATTTACGTGAAGCTTTTTCATTAGTAAAAGCCATTATCATTATATAAATGAAATGGAAAAGTTAGGCCGCGCATTACTGGTTAATGGCTTCTGCTGTTCAATTTGGAAGGTGACGATGAGTTACGAACCCCCGGGGACTGGGGGTTCCGAAAAGAACAACCAGAAAAAGAGAAAAAGTACAAGTGTACGAAGGATAATTTTCTTAGTACGGAATTGAAACCCCCTGAAATATTACTCATCCTCTATTTTTTAATTTTAGAAATTAGCAAGCTGACCTACAAATGATGTGTAGTTGGGGGACAAACTATCTTAAACAGTAACATATACTGAAAGTGAACACTCTAATACTTACCTATTAAACTCAAAGAAAATTAATTAGGACTGGTTCTCCTTCCTATTTTCAGCCCTTTTTTGGTTTTTAAAATATGGAAAACTCATTTTAAAAGTTTAGTTTAGTACTGTCAAACAAGATAATTAAATGAGTTGAATGTAGACAAATCCAGAAGTTAAAAATTAAATAATAATAATAATAATAATAATAATAATAATAATAATAATAATAAGCAAAAGTAGAGATCTTTGGTGTGATTCTTCTTTGACAAAGCGATGAATTGATGATTAACTTTTCGGCTACTGGAAATAGAATTTTTTTTTTTTTCCCTTTTTCTGAGAAGGGGGGATGGGGATGCTGGAAATTGTCGCTCTCGTATGTTTATTGCAACATTAGTGTGCTAATTATTGCATTTATCACCTCCAGCAGGCGGCCGTTGATGGTGGTGATCAAGAAAGTTTAAATCCAACGAGCCTAGGGTCAAAGACATGATTTCCATTAATACAGAATTAAGTTGTGCCAGTTTAAACATAATAATGTCATATTTCCTCTTAGCATAACATTTTACCATGAGAAGTGGATGGATGCCTATTTTTTTACACTTCACATCACTTTTAATTAATGGCAATTTTATAGGCCACTATGTCAAAGCTAGTGCATACTTTCTAAGTACAGGATAGAATTTTTCACCAAAATTTTAAGAAGACGTTAATAAGTGACATTGTAAATATGACAAACTTTTATTAGATGATGAAAAAATAGTAATATAATCATCTAATAAAAATATATTATGTGACAATATCACGTTATTCATACCTCCCTAGCATTGCCCAAAATTTCACCCGATAAATTTTATAGTTTAGTAAATATGACCTTGTTGGTCACAAAAATTCCACTACAGAACAAATCTTGTACCAAAAATTCTACTTTGACGTGGTAAATGGACGAGGCACAAGGCGGGCCCCACCAGCCCATGCTGTCGCGCAAATACCCGGTCTCTTGTGCTACCGACTTTGGGGGCCTGGCGACGGTAATTTTTTTTTGCAAAAATTCTTGCAATTTTCCTAACTTTTATCTTTAGTAATTTTTTTTTTAAATGAAATAAATAATAACTTTTTTATTTCTTACTTTCATTAAATTAATTGTAATGACCCAGTCTACTTTAATATGACATTATCCGTTTAAGCCAATCCATTTTAATATGATATTATCCATTTTGAACATAATTCTTAAATTTTTTTCCTTAGATTTACATCTAAAATCACTCAGGTCAATTAGAGGAGGTTTTTTAACTTGTAAATACATCTTATTGTCTTTGCTCAAAGTATGTGAGTTGAAACTACCACAATCACTCCATCTTAGAGGGCTCAACGTCTTCATTGGCTACACTTCTAGTTGGTATCTAACTCTGATACCATTTATGATGAGCCAATTCACTTTGATATAATATTGTCCGCTTCTAGACTAACAAACACGATTTTGTTTTTGGGTTTAAAAAGGCCTTACGTGAATTTAAGTAAATCACTTAACTTTTAAGTAGGTCTCCTTTTCTTTATCCAAATGTCGTGGATTTAAGAGTCTATAGCATTAAATTTTTTAATGTAATAATAATAACCCCAGCCTCCGAGTGGAGCATTATTGAAAACAGCAAAAGCAATGTGACAGGTAGAGCTTAAGGATCCCAATCTCCATCCTTGTACACGCCACAAAACCAATTGAAACTCGATTGCTCAGAAATTGATATTGCCTCGTTCACAAACTGTTTTTATTTAAAAGTAAAAACAGGTTTTGTCAAAATGAGTAATTGCAATTTTTATTGTATAAGTGGGTCCTATTAAATATGTACATAGGATTAGTTTGACCAAATTCTAATTTTAAATAAAATGACTAAATGAGGAAGAAATTACTGAAACAAGAAAAGAAAAGGAAGAACAAATTTCAAATGAGAGAAACAGACAAAATTTGATAACTAAACTCATATGCTGAAAATTACAAAATTAAGCCTATTTATAACTATTAGTGGAAACTAAAGTCGCAGTTACAAACTGAGAATCGTAGAACTAAAAGCTGGGAATTCATAAGTCAAGCAAGCGATAAGAGAAAAAAAAAAAAAAAAAAGCTGGAAATTTAGAAGATCCTCAAACAACGTCATTGCTTCTTATTTCAAATTTATATATTTCTGTTACTTGCGCCAAGCCCAACCCCTTCTTGACTTCCTCCTTTCTTCCTTCTCTCTCCCCATTGTGAATTCAGGTACGTCGGTGTAAAAGGGTTTCAGTTACGGGTTTTTGAATGATTAAAATCAGACCAAATATCTTCGGTTCGGTCCCGCTTCCGGTTCCAAAAATAGCAAGTCCAAACGGTTTCTGTCCTGGTTCGGGCTCAGGTAATGAATTTAGTTTTTTTAGAACTTTTCTGGACATGTGAAAAAATTTTTCTATAGACTTAGTAACGTAAAAACACATATAAACAAAGTTTAGAACAAACAAAGATAAGGGCTCCTGTGCAACAAAAGTATTAACATGCCTCTATAAGGTAGAAGTATTAGACTTAATTGTATTTCTCATTTTTTTATTTTAACAAATCTAAAATTATTAAAAATTTAAAACATGTATCTTAAATTAGAAAATAAATATAAAAATCATAAATATTATATCTACTTTATAATTTTAACAATTTTACGATACAATTTTGAGATTTTTAAAAGGTAAAAGATGAATAATTCCTACTTTATTATACATTTATAGGAATTAAATATTACAAAGTGATGTAATTGTCAAAAATAAATAACAATTACCACTTAAAATAAAAGTAAAAAAATCTAGATCGGAAGAGCACTTTTTGCTAATAAAAAAACCACTTAAATAAATGAGAAGATGTATAAGTACAAATTCTTTACGTGTATATGTATATATATATTTTATATAATAATAGCATATAACTTAAATAGAATCAATAAACATATCATAAATTCGAACAATTTTCTTTAACAAAATCTTTACAGTGTTACAAATTTTAGTAACATTATATATCAACACAATTGTTCTTGACTATTACTTAAAAATAATATAATAATGATGATTTTTAAAGAAGTTAATTTGAAAAAGAAATTTAGTGATATTGTTTTAACTTTTTAATTGCCCAACACTGAAAGTTTTGTAACAAAGTAATATGATTGGAACTTATAAATAAGATTGACTTTTATGCAAACGACTATGTAAAGGAAATTTTGTGGACTTTGAGACAAATTAATAATTGTCTTAGTTCTTTATATTTAATTTTAAGTTTAAATGATTGTCCCCACATTGAAAGTTTTGTAAAAAGGCAAAATAATTGGGGCTTATAAATAAGATGAGTCTTTGTGCAAGTAACTATTAAAGGAAATACTTTTGATTCTTGCTTTTTGGGTATTATAAAAAGTGAAAACTGTGTTTCAATTTATACATTACAAAAAAAAAAGAAAAAGGTCAACCAGTCTTTGACCGGGTTTCTGAGTTTTCAGAACGGTCATTTTGGCCGCAAAGCCTAGACCGAGACCGCCTCGTTCTGTCCGGTTTCAGGTCGGTTCAATTTTTATCAATAAATAAATACTGAAAATGCATTTTTGAATATAAAGAAAATTTTTGTAAAGAAAATTTAAAATGATACTTTATCGAAACGAGTAAACTGAAAACATAGAATTTTTTTCTTCGAATAAACTGAAAGCATAGAATTTTTTTTCTTTGAATCGTGGTTAAAATACCAAAAAAATAAAATGAAAATTAGAATTGAAACTAAAATACAAAAGGAGCATGGCAAGTTGTTGAATGACATTTAAAAGTTGGTACAAGAGTATTTTTCACTATAAAATTTATCAACAAATCAAGCTCATATCAACCATATATTTTCAATAAACAATAGTTTTTCACATTTCTCTACAACTTTTCTTCACTTTTGCACCACATATTTCAAATAAAAATATCTTTTTATACCAATAGCTAAAAAAATAAGCTACAAAAAACGAATCCTTAAAGTATGTCAATTAAAAGGGGGCAATTAGTTGAATGGAGACTGAACCAATAGTTAAAAGTTAAAATAAATAAAAGTAGAGATATTTGGTGTGTCATTCTTTTTTAACACAATGATTTAACTTTTCCGGCTTTGTCAAAAAAAAAAAAAAAAAAAAGAATACAGAAGAAAGACTGTTCCGGCTAATGGAGATAGATTTTGGGGTTTTTTTGGGGCGGGGGGGGGGGGTTGTGGAAATTGTCACTCTCGAAAAGTTGTTGCAACATTGCTGTTTAGTGGATAGTATATTTTCAAGCCAATTGTTTCATTTATCACCACCAGCAAGCGTGCGACGGTTGGTGGTTGTGAGGAAAGTTTTAATTTTCGCCGGAAGTGAGTTATCGCTAATCGGGAAACAATTGGCTCAATGAGTATATAGGGAAACAATTGGCTCAATTTGTGTGTGTGTATACACACACTCTAAGGGTTTAATTTGTCAAAGACATGCCTCTCATTGTCGCAACATTTTACGTGTGAGAATATGTTGCACCATTTAAAACGTAGAAGCATGTGGTGTTTTCTATAGAGTTAGATCGGGATTTTATAAAACTTGAGAACTAATAAAAAAACAATCAAGTGGCATATGACATATGACATGAATATTTTTATTGGTTCTCAAACTTTATACAAGAGCTTGATCTGACTTTATAGAAAAACTGTGTCAAATATTTCTACTTGACATAAAACATTTTACTCATGAGGAGCAAAGCCAAAGTTAGATGAAAAATTCTAAAGAGAGACGTGCGTGACCTCTCCGTAAAGGGAGATGTCACCTCTTTTTAGAAAGACTGATGGTTAGATGCGTACTTGAATAAGACAAATCAAGTCATACACCCATATTATATGAACACTAAGTTTGACATGGAATAAAATACCTTTGACAAAATTCTAGTATTTTCCCCCTTTTTTTATGTTTTTCTTTTTCTTTACACTTCACGTGAATTAATGATAATCCCATATGAGACCGTGTCAAAGTTTGTCCACACTTTCGAGCTACAAGATAGAATTTTTCCTGCTATAAAAATTTTGTAGTTTATAGTAAATATGACCTTCGTCACAAATACCCTCTCTCCTGCGCTATCTATTTTGTGCATTTTCTATAGAGACACGGAAATAGTTCTGTCCATGCTGCCACATGGTCTTGGTCTTCGTGGTGCGGCCGCATCATGCTGAAAGTGCAAGCACATTGGGCGCACTGCCTTGGTGTAGCCGGGTGAGACGCACCATGAGAACCATGCTGTCGCATAGGAAGATCTGTCTCTGAACACAGAGACATATATGTTTTGTAGGACTAATCTATTTTGGGCCCCCTGGTGATCTTGCAATTTTTCGTAACTTTTATTTTTAATATTTTCTTTTTAGATATCGTGTGGTATCTCTGTACCATGCACAAGAGTTATGTTCCTCGAAAAAAATATATTTTCATTTTTTAATAATAATTTGTCACAAATTATAGCTCATTTATTTTTGTTGAAAGTGTTTCTATTTTTCCTTTTCCTTTTCGTAAAACACCCTTCTTTAATATACATACATTATATTAGCCCAAATTTCATTTTGATATAAATAGGGGATATCAGAAAAAAAAAAAAACATGAAAACGTTCTTTTTCTAATAACATTAATTAAAAATTTCTTATTAAAATATAAAATAGAAGGTTCAGGGGAGGAAAAAAGAAAAATAGAAATGAGCTATATTTCTATGTGATTGAAACTGTACTTACTTTTTAAAAATAAGAGTGCGTTTGATTACAAGCATGACATTTAATTGGAAAGAAAATATTTTCCTTTCAATCGAATTACCGGTAATTAAATTAAAATTATATAAAAAATGAATTGCAATGTGTTTGATTATAAGTGAAATCCCCGAGAAAAATATGAATTACCTAGAAAATAACAAACTTACACCCCAATTAGAAAATATTTTCATTATTTTCAAGGAAAATATGGTCACGTGACCAAAAGATGAAAATTATTTTCTATAGGAAAAATGTGAATCAAATACCACAAAACTAAAAATATAAATGAAAAACCTCATTTTTTCGTGAAAAATCTTTGATAATCAAACAAACTCTCAATATATTTGTTGCATTTTTGTGATTTGTTTTAGTAGTAGTTTTTTAATCTAAAAATTAGTGTCTAATAATAAGTCCCGGTGGAGCATCATCGGCCTGAAATTCGAGAGAGCACATTTTCTGCCAGTCCTAGCCCGTTCCAACATTAAGGGTAAATTTCACCACTAGTCTCTAATCTTTTAGCTTTTACACAATCTTGTCTCTATTCTTTTTTTCTCCTCATGAGTCCCTAACTTTTCATATAATAGTCGAGTTTCGTCCTTCCGTCACGTTTCGTCTATTTTTCCCTTTAACCCTTATAAAATGACAAGTTTTGACCCCTTACATTCTCAAAAGGTTAGAGACCAAAGGTAAAAATTACCTCAAAGATAAAAAGAAAATTGAAAAAGAAAACGGGTAAAAATAAATATTGTTGAAAAGGAAAAATATAAAAATAAACATTAATTCTTTCCCATCCACCCTACTCCATGTTGCCGTCTGATTGCATTTTGTCATGAATTCATTTATCATGAGAGAGGAGTTTGAGGAAATTTTTTATTTATAAATAAATAAACAAATCCAAGCTAGAGAGAAGTTGAAGCCATAAATTCTGCATTTTTTGCCATGGCAAGCAAGGTTTGAGGAGATAAACAAGCTTCAATGTCCACACTACCTTCTTCCACCCCAGCAGAAACAGTTATTTTCCCATCAAACCTGTTCCCCTTTCCACTTCTCACTGCAACTGGTTTTCCCCACCCAAAATCATTGCCATATACGTTGAAACGCAGTGAATTAATAAGAATAAAATGATTTTCTCGTAGGCTATCAAATTTCAGTAATTCGGGTTTTTTAACCCAACTCTTGTAGAAGTTCTTAATTTGTTCTATCCCACGGGAAGCAACCATTTTGTTTATCTGCAAAGCAATCCAACCTAGTCCCTTGTCACGTATTTCTCCGGCCTGAAGAGTCACTACTCCTGGAAAAACTGCATTTCCAAAGTATTCTTCCGGCAAAGGTGGATTTAACCTTGAACGAACCCCAATGGGAATCTCGAAACTTGTTTCTTGGTTTGCTTTGATACAAGGTCGAGAGTAGATAATGGATCGCCATATATGAGCTACAAGTGCTTGGAGAGAAGAAATGTTATTGGTATCCATTTCTTGATTGGCTTTTGCTTTGAGTTTGGCAATGCTTTCTCTCGTGAAATGGAAAGCTCTCTCTTCCAATGGGGGAAGAACATTAAGAACCTCACTAGGAAGTAGTAGTTGATCATTTTCTAAACCGATGCTTCTTGGAGAATCGGTATCAAAATGAATCCCTCGTTCGAGAATTGGAGGTTTTGATATGTGATCAAGTCCACGAGAAATCTGTGCCCAAGAGTTGAAGAAATGCCAAAACGATGTCCCATCCACCACCAAGTGATTTATGCTCAAACCAATGAAAAAGCCATCAACAAGCTCTGTAACTTGTACTCCAAGCAAAGGCTTCGAAACCCCTTCACAGTTCCTAATTCCATTGAGTGGAAAAAACGAGTGAACAATGCCAGGAATGCAAGTGGCACTTAGTATATCAGCAACAGTAAGATCAACATTATTGACAGTGGCATGGATGAACAGAGCCCCACTATAGTTGCAATCAACGTAAAAATGGTTGGCCCCGCCACTGTCTCCGGTCGTTGCTAGCCGGCCAGCAAGCGGCGGAAAGAAGGCCAAAGTAAGAGAAAGGGATGCTTTCAGGTGATCAACAAAGGTCATATTTTTCAAAAGTAGACTACTCTGTTCTTGTTCTGATGTGGGCTTACTGAAGAGGAGACCCTTCTGGCTGTATTCAAGAAGCAGCAGCTCCAGGTCGGACGGCGTCAGCTGAATCTTCAATTCTTCTCGACAGGCATCATCTGCCGGCGTTGTAATAATGCTAGTAGATTCAACAAAAATATCGGCCATTTTTTCTTGTGAAAAGATATGAATGGTAGAGCTTCTCTGAGATCCCAAGATGATAGAGACGTCTGTGGAAGTTAACACTCACTTAAAATATTTGAGTGTGATTAAAAAATGAAAACTTGTCTGGGTGGATAAGTTGTATCACGTGAAAGATCTGAAATCACATCAGCAATTCCATAAACAACTGCAAAATAAAATAAAATAAATGGAAGTGTATATATATTGTAATAAAAGATCCAACTGTGTTAGAGCATCACCAATAAATATCATGTATTGCTATTGATGTGGCAGAAGGTAATCTTGTATGATGCGGTCCAAAAGTCCATTGAATGAAGAGGGACAACCCAATTACCCTTCAAATGCATCATTTCCAGCTCATGTCAAACAATCTATTTGTCAGGAAAAGAATTATTAAAAAAATAAAGGAAAGGAAGAGATGTGGGAAATAAGACTGGACCCCATTATTAGGTGGTCTCACAGGAGGTCTCAAACGAGACCTCCTACAAGACCCACTCTGCTTTTTTTGGGGCCAACTCAGCAGCACTACCTCAGTATGCATTGGAGGGGTTTTTAGGGCCAAAACTGCATTTGCTTTTGTTGAACTCACTTTATTCCCAATACACCAAAGCATTGGAGATGCTCTAATGGTCACATCTGCATGCACCCTGTTCAAAGAAAATATAACAAGAAAGGCGTGGAGGAGAGCATTGAAATTTTGAGATACGGATATGCAAAATTAATTGTGGGAGTAAAGAAATCGATAATTTTCTTCCAACTCCTAAATCGAGATGGAACCAATAGTTAAAAATTAAAGATTGATATAAGTAGCTTTGTTTATAAACAAAAGTAATAATTATACTTTTATGACACGTGTAAGTAATTAAATTTGCTACATGGTCTTGATGAGATTGGTATTTCAAATCATTGCGATGCGTTAATTATAGTACTTGTCACGTGTATGTACAATGATTACTCTTATTTATAAATGACACAAATTAGAAATGGTTCTAAATGGACCCTAAATAAAAATAGAAAACTTTGGTTACTACATTTGTTTTTAACATGATGATTTAAGTCTCCCATGAGCAGAGTAGAATTTGTAGGGGAAATTTTCAACTGTCATATGTTTGTTGGAATATTAGTGTTCAGTACTAGATAGTGCACCAATTGTTTCATTTATTGCCGCCGGTGGGTGACCATTGGTGGTGATGATGGGTGAAGAAATTTTAAGTTTGACTAACAATAAGTTATTATGTAACTGATCATAGAAACAATTGATTTTGTGATTAATCACGACGAGGTAATTCCCTTGACGAGGCTTCCCCCGTCCGAAGGTTGTTTGGGGGTGGGGGGCTTGGTCCCTGGGGTTCAGAAAAAGTACTCGTTTATGTTAGGTTTTTACTATCTAATAAACTTGGAGCGATGATGGTTTGTGGGAATCGGTTTTTAATCTATAGGCGAAAGTTGGTGAATCAATATATTATTAAATGTCAATGTCACAACTAATTGATAACGGGGAACCGAGAAGGACCTAGAGCAATTTTTTAAGTGGTTAAGTCTTGAAATAACGTGTTCAACACAATTACTCGTATAAGCCCACCCAAACACACCCTTTGTTTTAGCACACTCTTTTTTCCCTTTTAGTTGGGAAATTATTTCTTTCCACCGGTGGATTTGTGCCTTTGCACGAAAATGACGGTGATATAGACGTTTATCATTACTCTATGGTGAAATTGATTATTCCTATTTTTATGTATTCTGTTTACCCTATAAAGAGTTATTCTTTTTTCTTCCAAAATACCACCAATTGCAAGAATACACTGCCTTTTGACTTCCTTTTGAAGAAAGTTGTTTACTACATTCTTTGTGAAAACTGTTGCTGTGTTGTTTGGGTTCTTTAGCTTTGGGTTTCCGATTTGTGTTGCCTTGGTTGTGCATTTGACATTGAATCTAAGCCCTGAGATTAATCTTCCACAAATGTTGCTCTTCCGATCTCAAAGAAGACACACTTTTCTTTCAATTCTATTCCCGTTCTCTTCAAAATTTTCAATCACTTTGTAATTTCATAGATTAATCTTTCTATATACTTTGTTTTGCAAGGTATTTATTCCGACAATTTGTCTTGCCAAAGTTTTATCCTTAGATGCCGTGGTCGTGGTGCTCAGTGCTCTTTCTGAAAAAAATTGAAACAAAAATTTAAAATAGCGGCTAAACGCATTGTTATCAAAATCCCAAAAGCCAAAGCCCAGAAATCAGACATCCACACATGCAAGTGCAGAAGAAATGACACTGTGAAATAGATCCAAGCGAATTAAGAGAAACTGAAGCCATAAATTCTGCATTTTTTGCCACAGCAAGCAAGGTCTGAGGAGAAAAACAAGCTTCAACGTCAACGCTACCTTCTTCTACCCCTTCAGAAACAGTTTTCTTTCCGTCAAACCGGTTCCCCTTTCCACTTCTTACTGCAACTGGTTTTCCCCGCCCAAAATCGTTCGTCGCCATATACATTGAAACGGGGCGAATTAATCACAACAAAACAATGTTCTGGT
>CAVNYN010215675.1:0-95558 GCA_963692815.1 Nyctanthes arbor-tristis | reverse complement strand
GAGGCTGTCACAATCACCCCACCTAAAGGGGGCCCAACGTCCTCGTTGGCCACACTTCCGGTTGGGCTCTGCTCTGATACCATCTGTAACGACCCGCTCCACTTTGACATGATATTGTCCGCTTTGGGCCTAGCCCTCACGGTTTTGCTCTTGGGCTTCTACCCCAAAAGGCCTCATGTCAGATGGAATGGGTCTCATGACTTATAAACTGGTCTCACTTTCTCTACCCAAGCGATGTGGGATTGAGGCTGTCACAAACACCGTCAAATCATTCAATGAACTCATCTAACCATTAGAAAACTACTCTCGGCTATTAACTTGCCCATCAAAGATAGAACGTGATATATTTATATATCTTTTAATGAATCATTTTATGATTAGTTATGAGTCTTGTGATTCAAGTAGCAAGAAAACTTATCTAAGTCCGTAAATCATTCCTTTGTACTCATCTAACAAAAAGAAAACTAGACAAGGCTATTTACTTATCCTGTAAAGATAGAACTTGGCAATATTTCTTTTAAGAAATAATTGTGTGGATGATTACGTGTCATGTATTTCAAATAGGTAGTAAAACTATCTAATATTGAGAATCTATTGTGTTCATCTGACCATTAGAAAACACAGGGCCATTTACTTGTCAATTAAGGAAAAAATAGGTTATATCTCCTTTAAAGAATCATTTCATAGATAGTTACTATCTTGTACTTCAAATAGCGAGAAAAGCTATCTAGCTCTGTGAGTCGTTATGCTGAATAACGTTGGCAAACTCCATTAGGTTATTTACTTCTCTATTAGAGATCGAAAGGAATATATATCTTTTAACCAATCATTTTATGAGTAGATGCGAGTATTGTACCTCAAATCTCGAGAAAACCTATCTAAGTCTTTGAATTATTCTGTTGTACTTGTCTAAATATTAGAAAATGACTCGAGGCTATTTACCTGTCCTTTGAAGACTAAACGGGGCAGTAATTCTTTTAAGAAATTATTTCATATATAGTTATGTTTCTTGTATTTCAAATAGGCAGGAAGACGATCTCAGGCCACAAACCATTCCGTTGTACTCATCTAACCATTAGAAAATGACATGATGCTACTTACTTGTCGATTAAGGAAAGAACAGAGCAATATCTATTTTGGCGATTTATTCTATAGATAGTTACATATCTTTATACTTAAAATAGCGAGAAAACTTATCTAACTCCATGAATCATTCCATTGAACTCATCTCACCATTAGAAAACTACACGAGGCGATTAACTTGTCCATTTAAGATAGAATGTGTTGTATTATCCTTTAAAGAATCATTTTGTGATTAGTTATGCGTCCTGTACTTCAAATAGCAAGAAAACTTATCTAAGCCCGTGAATCATTTTGCTGTACTCGTCTAAATATAAAACTGCATGAGGCTATTTACTTATCCTTTAAAGATAGAACCAGGCAATATGTCCTTTAAGAAATCACTCGGTGGATAATTACGTGTCTTGTACTTCAAATAGGTAGCAAAACTATCTAATTCCTAGAATGATTCCGCTGTATTCATATAACAAAAACTACAAGTGGTTATTTACTTGTTCATTAAGGAAAGAACGGGCCGTATCTAGTTTAACAAATCATTCTGTGAATGCTTACACATTTGGTACTTCATATAGTAAAAAAAGCTATCTAACTCTATGAATTATTCCGTTGAATGACCATTAGAAAACTACGCGGGGCTATTTACAAGTCCATTAAAGATAGAATGAGCCATATATATTTTAACGAATCATTTTATGATTGGTTATGAGTACTGCACTTCAAATAGTGAGAAAACCTATCTAAGTCTGTGAATAATTCCATAGTACTTGTCTAACTATTAGAAAACTATATGAGGCTATTTACTTGTCCTTTAAAGAGAGAACGAGGCAGTATCTCTTTTAATGAATCATTCTGTGGATAGTTAAGCTTCTTGTACTTCAAATTGCTAGAAAAATTATTTAAGGCCCAGAATCATTCCATTGTACTCATCTTAATATTAGAAAGCTATACGAGGCTAGTTACTTACCCTTTAAAGATACAACGGGGCAACATCGGTTTTTAATGAATCATTTTGTGGATAGTTATACTTCTTGTACTTCAAATAGCTAGAAAAACTATCCAAGGCCGAGAATGATTCTGTTGTATTCATCAAACCATTAGAAAACCGCACGGAGCTATTCACTTTTCCATTATGGAAAGAAAGGGACTACATCTCTTTTAAGGAATCATTTTATAAGTAGTTACGCATTTTGTACTTCAAATTGCGAGAAAACCCATCTAACTCCATGAATCATTCTATTGTACTCTTCTAACCATAAAAAGTTATATAAGGCTAGTTACTTGTCCTTTAAAGATGGAAAGGGGCAGTCTCTGTTTTAAAGAATTTTTCCATGAATAATAATGTTTCTTGTACTTCAAATGGCTAGAGAAACTATCTAAGGCTGAGAATCATTCCGTTTTACTTATCTAACCATTAAAAAACTACTCGTGGCTATTTACTTGTTCATTAATGAAAGAGTCAGTGTATAACTCTTTTAAGGAATCATTCCATGGAAAGTTACGTATCTTATACTTCAAATAGCCAGAAAACATTATCCAAGGATGAGAATCATTCCATTGTATTCATCTAACATTCGAAAACTATGTAGGGCCAATTACTTGTCAATTAAAGAAAAATGGGGCTATATCTCTTTTAAGGAACTATTCCGTAAATAATAACGTGTCTTGCTCTTCAAATATCTATAAAAACATTTTAAGGCCGAGAATCATTCTGCTGTACTCATCCAAATATTAGAAAGCTACATGAGGGCATTTACTTGTCCATTAAGGAACAAACAGGGCTATGTCTATTTCAAGGAATCATTCAGTGGATAGTTACGTGTCTTGTACTTTGAATATCTAGAAAAACTATCTATGACTGAGAATTATTCCATTGTACTCATCTAGCAATTACAAAACTATATGAGGCAATTTATTTGTTCATCAAGGAAAGAACAGGGCTATATCTCTTTTAAGAAACCATTCCATAGATAGTTACGTGTCTTGTACTTCAAATAGCAACTTCATGAATCATTACGTTGCACTTATCTAACTATTAGAAAACTACACGAGGATATTTACTTTTCCTTTAAAGATTGTCCTTTAAAAAAAGAAGGGGGTCATGTCTCTTTAAATGAATCATTTATCAGATAGTTACGCGTCTTATGCTTCGAATAGCATGAAAAGATATGGAAGGCAGCAAATCATTCCGTTGTACCCATCTAACTACTAAGAAAAACATACTGGGCTATTTACTTTTTCTTTAAAGATAAAAGGGGCTTTATCTGTTTAAACGAATCATTCTTTAGATAGTTACGCATCTTGTACTTTAAACAGCTTGAAATCAGATCTAAGACCATGAATCATTCTCTTGTACTCTTTTCGCCACTTGAAATAAATTCACAGCTATTTACTTGTCCTTTAAGGGAAGAACGGAGCCATATCTCTTTAAATGAATCAATTTACGGATAGTTACACGTCTTGTACTTTGAATAGCATGAAAATCATATCTAAGGTGGCCACTCATTTCATTGTACTCTTCTAGCCATCAAAGAAATAGTCGGAGCTATTCACTAGTCCTTTAAATAAAGATGGGGACCATATATCTTTAAACGAATCATTTCGTGAATAGTTACGTATCTTGTACTTTGAGATCATGAAATCATATCTAAGGCCATGATTCATTTTGTTGTACTCTTCTAGCCATTAGAAAAATTGTCGGGCCTCTTTACTTGTCCTTTAAAGAAAGAAGAGAGCCATATCTCTTTAAACGAATCATGCATTAGGTGGTTATGCATTTCAAACTTCGAACATTGTAAAACATATCAAAGTCCTGGAATCATTCTATTGTCCTCCTCTAACCACTAAGAAAAACACTTAGGGCTATTTAGTTGTCCTTTAAATATAGAACAGGGGCCTCATCACTTTAAACAAATCATTCCATTGATGGTTGTGCTTCTTGTACTTCGAATAGCATAAAATCATATCTAAGGACATGAATAATTTCGTTGTAGGTTCTAGCCATTAGAAAAATAGATGGAGTAATTTACTTGTCCTTTAAAGAATGAAGGGGCTACATCTCTCTTATATGAATCATTCGTTGGATAATTTACTCATCTTGTACTTTGAATAGCACAAAAACATATCTTAGACCACAAATCCTTCCGTTGTACTCGTCTAACATCTAGGAAAAACACTCGTGGCTACTTACTTGTCCCTTAAATATTGAACTAGGCCATATCTCTGTAAACGAATCATTCCATGGATTATTGCACATCTTGTATTCTGAATAGCATGAAATCATATCTAATGCCGCAAATCATTTAATTGTATTTGACTAAGCACCAGGAAAAACACTCGGGACTACTTACTTATCGTTTGAAGAAGGAAGGAGCCATATCTCCTTTAACGAATTATTCTATGGATAGTTGAGTCATGTACTTCGAATTGTGTGAAAACACATCTAACGCTGCGTTTCTGTTGTACCCTTTTAGCCGTTAGAAAAATAGTTAGGGCCATTTACTTGTCCTTTAAATAAATAACCGAGCCATATCTCTTTAAACAAATCATTCATTGCATAGTTATGCATCTTGTACTTTGAATAGTGTGAAAATATACCAAAGGCCACGAATCAATCCATACTCATCTAACCACTAAAAAAAAAATACAAGGGGCTATTTACTTATCCTTAAAGTTGGAACGTGGCCTAATCTCTTTAAAGAAATCATTTCATAGATAGTTACGCTTCTTGTACTTCGAATAGTTTGAAATCATATCGAAGGTTGCGAATCATACTATAGTACTCTTCTAGCCATCAGAGAAATAACCAAGGCTATTTACGTCTCCTTTAAAGAAAGAATGGGTCATATCTCTTTAAGAAAATTATTTCCGTCGATATATATCATGAAAACACATCTAAGGACGTGAAACATTTTGTTATACTCATCTAACCTCTAAAAGAACACTTGGGATATTTACTTGCCCTTTAAAGATAGAACGGGACCGTATCTCTTTAAACAAATCATTACGTAGATAGTCACGTGTCTTTTATTTTTAATAGCTTGCAATCATATCTAAGGCCGAGAATCATTCTGTTGTACTCCTCTAGCCGTTGGAAAAATAGTTGGGCAATTTACTTGTTTTTTGAAGAAAGAACAAGGCTATATCTTTTTAAATGAATCATTTCCTGGATAGTTATGTCTTGTACTTCAAATAACAAGAAATGATATCTAAGGCCACGAATCATTCTGTTGTACTCGTCCAACTACTAAGAAAAACATTCGGGACATTTACTTGTCCTTTAAAGATAGAACAATGCCTCGTCTCTTTAAACGAATCATTCCACAAATAGTTACATGTCTTATAGCATGAAATCATATCTAAGATCATGAATGATTCCATTGTACCCTTCTAGCCATTAGAAAAGACATCAAATCTTATAGCTTGAATCATTCTTTGGATAATTATGCATCTTGTACTTTGAATAGCTTGAAAAGACATCAAAGGCAGCGAATCGTTCCATTATACTCATCTAACCAGTTAGAAAAACACTCAAGGATATTTACTTATTCTTTAAAAATAGAACGGGGCCTTAGCTCTTTAAACAAATCTTTCTAGGGATAGTTACACGACTTCGACTTTTAATAGCATGACATCGTATCTAATGCCGTGGATCCTTCCGTTGTATTGTTTGAGCCATTAGAAAAATAGCCGAGACTATTTAATTGTCCTTTAAAGAAACACATGTAAGGTAGTTAAACTTCCCACTATACTCATCTAACCACTAAAAAACAAACGGGATATTCACTTGTCCTTTAAAGATAGAATGGGGCTATATCTCTTTAAAAGAATTATTCCATAGATGTTACGCGTCATGTACTTTGAATAATATGAAAGCACAATAATATGAAAGCACATCCTGGGCTGCAAATCATTCTATTGTACTCTTCTAGCCATAGAAATATAGCTGGGGCAATTTACCTGTCCTTTAAACAAAGGAAGCGGCCATATCTCTTTAATGTATCATTCTTTGGATAGTTACACATCTTGCACTTTGAATAACATGAAAACATGTCTAAGGCTGTGAATCATTCCAATATACTCTTCTAGCCATTAGAAAGGTAGCCGAGGCTATTTACTTGTCCTTCAAAGAAGGAATGTCGCCATATCCCATTAAACAAATCAATCATCAGATAGTTACATATCTTATACTTCGAGTAGCATGAAAACATATCGAAGGCCTTGAATCATTCATTATGCTTATCTAAAGACTAGGAAAAACATATGGGGCTATTTACTTATTCTTTAAAGAAAGAACGGGGCCTTATCTATTTAAATGAATCATTTCGTGGATAGTTATGCATCTTTTGCTTCAAATAGATTGAAATCATATCTAAGGCCGTGAATCATTCTATTATACTATTCAAGCCATTCTAAAAATAGCTAGGGATATTTACTTGTTCCTTAAAGAAAGAACGGGGCCATATCTCTTTAAACGAATTATCCTTTAGATAGTTCCGCGTCTTATACTTTGAATAGAATGAAAACATATCTAAGGCCGCGAATCATTATTTTATGCTCATCTAACCACTAAGAAAAACACTATGGTCTGTTTACTTGTCCTTTAAAGATAGAATGGAGCCTTATCTATTTAAACGAATCATTACGTGGATAGTTAACTGTCTTGTACTTTGAATAGCATAGAGACATATCTAAGGAAACAAATTATTCCATTATATCCATCTAAGAACTAAGAAAAGTAGTCAAGGAAATTTACTTATCCTTTAGAGAAGGAATAAGGCCATATCTCTTTTGACGAATCATGATGTAGATAGTTAGGCGTCTTGTACTTCGGATACGGTGTGAGCACATCTAAGGCTGCGAATCATTCTGTTGTACTCTCTTAGCTGCTAGAAAAATAGCCAAGGCTAAACACTTGTCCTCTTCAAAAGAATTATTCCATGGATAGTTAAATGGCATTTACTTTAAGTAGCATGAAAACATAGCCCAGGATGTGAATCATTTCATAGTACTCATCTAGCCAGTAAGGAAAATACTCGGAGTTATTTACTTGTCGTTTATAGATAGAATAGGGATATATCTTTTTGAACGAATCATTCCGTAGATAGTTACGCTTCTTATACTTCGAATATGATGAAGATGCTTCTATGCTGTGAATCATTTTGTTGTACTTTTCTAGCCATTAGAAAAATAATTGGGGCAATTTACTTGTCCTTTAACAAAGAACAATGCTAACCTCTTTAAGTGTGTTATTTCTTGGATGGCTATGTGTCTTGTACTTCTAATAACATGAAAACACATCAAAGGCCATGAATCATTTAATTGTACTCTTCTAGCTATTAGAAAAATAGCCAAGGCTATTTACTTGCCCTTTAAGGAAAGAACGAGATCATATCTATTTCAAGGAATCGTTTCTTAGATACTTACGCATCTTGTACTTCAAATCTCATGAAACTTAACTAGGCCACGAATCATTCCATTTTGCTTGTCGAACCTTTATGGCTGTGAATAATTACGTAAACATATCATAGGGAACTTGCACTCTTAACAGCATGAAATCATATCTAAGGCCACAAATCATTACGAAAACATATCTAAGACTGTGGATCATTCTAGCCACTAAGGAAAATACTTGGGGCTTTTTACTGGACCTTTAAAAGATCGGACGAGGCCATATTTCTTTAAACGAATCATTCCTTGGAACAAATCATTCCTTGGATAGTTATGCATCTTCTACTTGGAATAACATGAAAGCACATCTAAGGCTGCAAATCATTCCATTGCACTCTTCTAGCGATAAGAAAATAGATGAGGCTATTTAATTGTCCTTTAAAGAAATAACATGGCCATATCTCTTCAAACGAATCATTATGTTGATAGTTACACATGTTGTACATTGAATAGAATGAAATCATGTCGAAGGCTGCAAATCATTCTACTGTAACTCTTCTAGCCATCAAAAAAATAGCCAAACCTATTTATTTGTCCTTTAAAGAAAGAAGCAGGTCATATCTCTTTAAATGAATAATTCATTGGATAGTTTTATGCATCTTTTACTTCGAACGGCATGAAAACATGTCAAAGGTCGCCAATCATTCTATTGTACTCATCTCACCGTGTGCTCTTCCGATCTAGGAAAACCACCCAAGCCTATGTATGGATTATTTAAAGATAGAACCAGGGCTTATGTATTTATGAGAATCATTCCATCATACTCTTCAAGCCATTATAAAAATAGCAAAGACCATTTATTTATCCTTTAAAGAAAGGAAGGGGCCATATCACTTTGGAAGAATCATTCATTGGATGGTTACGCATATTATACTTCAAGTAGCACAAAAACACATCTAGCAGTGTGAATCAGTCTGCTGTACTCTTCCAGGCATCAGAAAATAGCTGGGCTATTTATTGTCCTTTAAACAAAGAACAGGGCCATATCTCTTTAAACAAATAATTTTTTGGATCGTTATGCATCTTGTACACAATATAACATGAAAACACATCTAAGGCCGTAAATCATTTTCTTGTACTCTTCTAGCCATTAAAAAAATAGCAAAGGCTATTTATTTGTCCGTTAAAGAAACAAGGGTGCCATATATATTTAAGTGAATCATTCATTGGATAGTTAAGCATCTACTACTTTGAACAGAATAGAAACATAATAAAGGCCATGAATTATTCTGTTGTACTCTTCTAGCCATCAAAAACTTTGTTGGGGATATATACTTGTCCTTTAGACAAAGAATAGGGAAATATCTTCTTAAACGAATCATTCTTTAGACAGTTACACATTTTGTACTTCGAATAACATGAAAGCACAGCAAAAGGTGACCCAAATCATTCCGTTATACTTTTCTAGCCATTAGAGAAGTAGATGAGGCTATTTAATTGTTCCTTAAAGAAAGAATGATGTCATATCTCTTTAAATGAATCATTCTGATGATACTTATGCACGTTGTACTTCGAATAGCATGAAATCATATCTAAGGCCGTGAATCATTATGTTGTACTCTTCTAGCCATTAAAAATATAGCTGATGCTATTTACTTGTCATTTGAGGAAAGAAGGAGGTCATATCTCTTTAAACGAGTCATTGATTGGATAGTTATGCATAATAGTGTACTTTGAATAGCACGAAGACATTATGTTGTACTCTCCTAACCACTAAAAAAAACACTCGGGGATATGTACATATTCTTTAAAGATAGAACGGATGCTTATCTTCTTAAATGAATCATTCCGTGAATAGTTATGCATCCTGAACTAAGAATAGCATGAAATCATATCTAAGGTCGTGAATCATTCTGTTGTACTCTTCCACCCATTAGAAAAATAGCAGAGGCTATTTACTTGTCCTTTAAAGAAATAAAAGGGGGCCATAACTTGACACGAATCATTCATTGGATAGTTATACACCTTGTACTTCGAATAGCATGAAAACACATCTCAGGAAAACACCCATGGCTATTTATTTGACCTTTAAAGATAGAACATGACCATATCTCTTTAGACAAATCGTTCTATCAATAGTTACCATAAAAACACATCAAAGGCTGTGAATTATTCCACTATACTATTCTATCCATCAAAAAGAAATAGTTGGGGCTATTTACTTGTCTTTTAAACAAAGAACGGAGCATATCTCTTTAAAAGAATTATTCTTTGAATAGTTATGCGTCTTATACTTCAAATAACGGGGCTGCAAGTCAGTGTGTTTTACTCTTCTAACCATTCAAAAAATAGCCGAGGCCATTTACATCTCCTTTAAAGAAATAAGGGGTGATATCTCTTTAAACTAATAACTCATTAGATAGTTAAGCATCTTGTACTTCGAGTAGCATGAAAACATATTAAAGGCCGCGAATCATTCCGTTGTACTCATTTAGCCACTACGAAAAACATATAGGGCTATTTACTTGTTTAAAGATAGAATGAGAGCTTATCACTTTAAACAAATCATAATGTGGATAGTTACGCATCTTGTATTGAGAAATGATATTTGTACACATAAAATGTACAATTTTTATACACACATTCTTATATTTACTTAAATGTCCTTTGTCCCGTTATCTTTGAAATCACAACTTTTGAGGGGTGTGAGTAAATTTATAGGGGTGTGTTGTACACTTTGTGTGTACAAATGGCACTTCTCTCTTGTATTTTGAATAGCTTGAAATCATACAGAAGGTTGCATATCATTCCGTTGTACTCTTCTAACCATTAGAGAAAGAGCTAGGGCTATTTACTTGTCCATTAAAGAAAGAATGGTGCCATATCTCTTTAAACAAATCATCCCGTAGATAGTTATGCATATTGTACTTTGAATAGCATGAAAATCATTCAATTGTATTCGTCTAAGCATTAAGAAAGACAATGGGGCTATTTACTTGTCCTTTAAAGATAGAATGGTCCCATATCTCTTCAAACAAATCATTTTGTGGTAGTTATGTCTTGTACTTCGAATAACATGAAAAAATATATAAAGCCATGAATCATTCCGTCGTGCTTTTTTAGCTGTTAGAAAAATAGCTAAGGCAGTTTACTTGTCATTTAAACAAAAAACTCGGCCGTATTTGTTTAAACGAATGATTCCATCGATAGTTATGCGGCTTGTACTTTGAATAACATGACAGCACATCTAAGGCTGTGAATCATTCTATTGTACTCTTCTAGCTATTAGAAAGATAGTTGAAGCTATTTACTTGTCCTTTAAAGAAACAAAAGGGGTCATATCTTTTTAAATAAACCGTTCACTAGATCGTTAAGCATCTTGTACTTCGCATGGCATGAAAACATATTAATGGCCACGAATCATTCCATTTTACTCCTCTAACCACTAAGAAAAACACAAGGGACTATTTACTTATTCTTTAAATACAAAACAGAGCCTTTATCTCTTTAAACGAGCCATTCCATGGTTAGTTACGTGTCTTGTACTTTGAATAGCTTGAAATCATATATAAGGCCACAATCATTTCATTGAATTCTTCTAGCTATTAGAAAAATAGTCAGGGCCAATTACTTTTCCTTTAACAAAAGAACCAGGCCATATCGCTTTAAACGAATCATCCCGCAGATAGTTACATGTCTTGTACTTCGAATAGCACGAAAGCATATCTTAGGTTGCAAATCATTCTTTTATATTTGTCTAACCATTAATAAAAACACCTAGGGCTATTTACATGTCCTTTAAAGATAGACCAGACCACATCTCTTTAAACAAATTATTTAGTGGATAGTTACGCGTCTTGAACTTCAAATAATATGAAAACACACCTAAACCCATGAATCATTTTGTTGTACTCTTCCGATTAGAAAAATAAGCTGAGCTATTTACCTGTCCTTTAAATAAAGAACGGGGCCATATCTCTTTAAATGAATTATTCTATAGATAGTTACACACCTTGGACTTCAAATAGCTTGAGAATCTTAGGCCACAAATCATTTCTTTATACTCTTATAGCCAATAGAAAAATAGCTGCGTTATATCTCTTTAAACGAATCATTCATTGGATAGTTACTCATCTTGTACTTCGAATAGCATGAACACATGTCAATGGCCACAATTTATTCCATTGTACTAAAGATACAATGGAACCCTTATCTCTTTAAATGAATCATTCCATAGATGAAAACATATTTAAGGCACAAATCCATTGAACTCTTCTAGGCATTAGAAAAATAGCTGAGGTTATTTACTTGCTATTTAAAGTAATAACGGGCCATATCCATTTATACAAATCATTCCATGGATAGTTACGCATCTCTTACTTTGAATAGCATGAAAACATATCTAAGGTCGTGAGTTATTCTATTGTACTCATCTAACATCTAAGAAAAACACTTGTTGCTACTTACTTGTCCCTTAAAGATTGAACAGGGCCTTATCTCTTTAAACGAATCATTCCGCAAAGAGATGTCCATCTTGTACCCTGAATAGCATGAAATCATATCTAAGGTCGCAAATCACTCAATTGTACTCTTCTAGCATTAGAAACAATTGTCGGGGCATTTACTTGTCCTTTAAAGAAAGAACGGGGTCATATCTCTTTAAACGAATCATTGTCTAGATAGTTTAGCATCTTGTATTTTGAATAACATGAAAACAGACCTAAGGCTACAAATCATTTTGCTGTATTCATCTAAGCACTAAGAAAAACACCTGGGGTTATTTATTTGTCCATTAAGGAAAGAACAAGGTCATATATCTTGTACTTTAGATTACATGAAAACATATCTATGGCCACAAATCATTCTGTTGTACTCCTCTAGCTATTAGAAAAATTTTTGGCGCCACTTACTTGTCCTTTAAAGAAAGAACGGGGTCATATCTCTTTAAACGAATTATTCTGTGGATAGTTAGACTCCTTATACTTCGAGTAGTATGAACACATATCTACGGATGTGAATCATTCTGTTGTGCTCATCTAACCACTAAGAAAAACACTCAAGTCTATTTACTTGTCCTTTAAAGGCATAACAGGGCCTCATTTCTTTAGATGAATCATTTCTTAGGTAGTTACGTGTCTTGTACTTCAAATAGTATGAAATCATATCTTGGGCCGCGAATCATTATGTTGTACTCTTCTAGCCATTGGATAGTTACTCATCTTATACTTTGAATAGCATGAAAACATTTCAATGGCAGGAAATTATTCCTTTATAATCGTCAAACCACTAAGTAAAACACTCGGGGTTACTAAGTAAAACACTCGGGGTTATTTACTTGTCCTTTAAAGAAGTAACATGGCCATATCTGCTTTAACAAATCATTTTATATATCTTGTTCTCCGAAAAGCATGAGAACATATATAAGGCCACAAATCGTTCCATTGTACTGGTCTAACCACTAAGAAAAACATTTGGGGCTATTTACTTGTCCTTTAAAGAAAGAACGGGGTCATATATCTTTAAACCATTTTTTTGTGGACAGCCAGAAACCTTTTACTTCAAATAGCATGAAAATATATATAAGAACATGAATCATTCCGTCATAGCCATCTAACCACCAAGAAAAAAACTTAGGGCTTTTTACTTGTCATCTAAAGACATATAGAACGGGGTCTCTTTCAATGAATTTTCCCATTGAAAGTTAAGTGTCTTGTACTTCTAATAGCATAAAGCATAACTAAGACTGCAAATGGTCCTTTAAAGAAGGAATGGGGCCATGTTTCCATTAATGAATCATTCAATAGATAGTTACACGTCTTATACTTTAGATAGTGCGAAAACACATCTAAGGCCGTGAATCATTCTGTTGTATTCTTATAGCCATTAGAAAAATTGTTGGGGCTATTTACTCGTCCTTTAAAAAATGAATATGGCTTTATCTCTTTAAATGTCTATTTACTCATCTTATACTGAGGATAGCTAAACGTCTTTTACTTTGAGTAGTTCGAAAACATTTCTAAGGATGTGAATCATTCCAATGTACTCATCTAACCACTAAAAAAAACACTCTGAGCTCTTCAGTTGTCCTTTGAAGATACAACAGAGTCATATCTCTTTAAATGAACCATTTTGTGGATAGCTACATATCTTGAACTTTGAATAACATGAAAACACATCCAAGCCTACAAATCATTCCGTTGCACTCTTCTAGCCATTAAAAAAATAGCTGCAGCTATTTGCTTGTCCTTGAGAGAATGAACAGGGCCATATCTCTTTAAACGAATCATTCCGTGGATAGTTTCACGTCTTGTACTTCAAATAGCACGAAATCATATCTTAGGCCGTGAATCATTTTGTTGTACTCTTCTAGCCATTAGAAAAATAGTGGAGGCTATTTCCTTATCCTTTAAAGAAAGAAAGGGGGCCATATCTCTTTAAACGAATCATTGATTGGATAGTTACCCATATTGTACTTTGGATAGCAGAAAAGCTTTCCAATGGCCATGAATTATTCTGTTGCACTTGTCTAACCATTGATAAAAACACTTAGGGCTATTTATATGTCATTTAAAGATAGAACGGAACCTTATCTCTTTAAACGAATTATTCCATGGATTGTTATGTGTCTTGTACTTCTAATAGCATAAAATCATATATAAGGTCGTAAATCATTCCATTGTACTCTTCTAGACATTAGAAAAATAGTAGAGACTATTTACTTGTCCTTTAAAAAATGAAGGTGTTGTGCTCTGGATTAGCCCCATTTTTGAGTTGATGCTCAAAAATTGAAATTCACAACGCTAGTGGGTCAAAGAGGAAGTTTTGGACCTTTGGAGGCCTTTTTTGTAACAAAATTGAAGAATTGAAGCATGATCAAAATTTTGAAGACTAAATAGTAAATATTAAACTTGGGGAGTTCACGACTTGGGATTAGGTTCAAAGTCGATCTATTTAGATCGGAAGAGCGTCAGGCACCAAGAATTGAGATTGAAGGTTGAAACAGGCATGAAGAATGCAACCTATTTAAACCTTACCGGCGCAATGGAACTCATTGTAGACGCAGTGACATGAGCACAAAACGTCAATAAAAACTAGAATTTTAATGTGGGCGCAAGTGCGACAACAAAGGCCGCAGTGTTGTTTTTGCTAAAGCCATGCAGACGCAATGAACAACTAGGTTGCTCATCGTTGTTCTATTGCTTTTCAAAATTTGAATTTCTTTTGTTTTGTTTTCTTTTTTCTTTTCCATTCTTTTTTTCTCCAACATATATTATAGTATATATAGGCATCATATTACTCATTAGAGCAAAAACTTGGAACATGAATTGAGTTGAAGGAGAATTCCTCTTGGAGATTATTTCTCCTCCATTTATTTGTGTTTGTCTTTCTTCTTTGGACACACGACCAACTTTAAGGGTGAAACTCCTTGCGTCTTTTATCTTATATCTTCGGTGCTTAATTCTATTACTCTTGAGGGTTAGGATTTCTATCCTAGTTTGCTTGGGTTGGAGTTCTTGAGTTCAAGATAGAACATATCTTTTTACTGGTTTTTAGCTTTTTTGGGTGAATTCCAGTTAAGTGTAGAAATTGACGGTCAACATACCGATAGGGTCCTCATCATTTGGTATCAGAGCCCGGCTCTAATTTTTGGTGAATCTACCCTTTACTTTTCTTGTCCTCTTAATTCCAAAATCACCAAAAAAAAAAAAAGAAGGAAAAAAATGTCAAAGAATTTCCATTTGGCAGCCACTTTACGGTATTTCTCTTCACTTTCAATTAGAAACATTATATTTCGACCAAGAATTTCTTGTGACTATGTAGTGTCCCAAATGGTGTCCAAGAGTTTGAATTTGGCAATTACATATTGTGCTCCTTAGCCACTGATTTAATCCATTGCCTTTTTTCATTGTTAATCCTTGTCTCCAAATATTCATGCTTTTATGTCTTGGTCGAGCCTTTGATCAATTTGGTTGTGCTGTTATTGTTGAGAAAATTATTTTATCACCTAAGGCAATACTGAGCAAAACACGAGTGTAATCATGTGAGGACACTTTTCACGCGTGCACACCTCTTGTATATCTACAAAGGAAGGCCATCAACCATTGATGTATGCTTGAAGAACATTCTCGGTATGCTGGATTACCTCCTTAGATTCACTTGATAAATTGGGCATTGAGTTAATTGTCACTGGATTAGTTGCTTGGTTTGTTGGGATTGTTGTATATTGACAACTATATCTACTTGTGGCTTTCATTGTGGATTATTTTGATTTGTGATTCATTGATGTTCAATTATACATTGGAAGATTGTTGTTGGGTTGTTGAATTGGTGATGGAAGAGATGTTGCATTTCTACGCTTGGTGATGGAGGTAGATTGTGGAAATGGATTTCAAACTAGGTGCTCGTCTAATAGGAGACCATGCAGTGTGGTTCTTGATCCAAAGTTTGGGAATTTAGCTAGTACAAAGTTTGTAGAGAATGTGTACTTAACTCTTGTGAAACATCAGGATTGTTGAAAGGAAAGGGTGACAAAGCAAACACTCATGAAATTTTCCATTGGGACTTACAACGACTATGTATTGTGTGATGTGGTTCAAGTAAAAACTTTTCATATATTGTTAAGGAAGCCATGGCATGATGACACCTATGGGAAATATATTCAAGTTGGGAATATGAATAAGTTTGTACAAAATGAGAGAAGGGTTGCTATTAAATCATTGTCACCAGAAGAAGTTCTTGAAGATCCATGGAAGGTGAGAAGAGAGAGTGACCCATTTGTTCACTTAGAGGAAGAGTTAGAGAGCCATGTAGAGAAAATTTTGAAGAAGTTATATGAGATCATAGAGGGGGAAAATAAAGAGCAAGAGAGGGAAGAAAAGGAGAGAATTGAAAAGGAGAAAAGAGAGCAAGAGGGAAAAGAGAAAATTGAAATGAAAGGGGAAATAGAAGATAAGGGAAAAAGTGAACTTTAAATAATGAAGTGGAAGATGTGGATGAGTGTGAAATGAAAATTTTTTGTGAAATGATTAAATGTGATTTGAATGAGGGGATGAATGAGGTGAATGAGCAAGCATGTGAAAAGTTTGAAAGAGTTAGAAATGAGAGCTTTAATCTGGAAGAGGAAGTGGGGTTTGGAAAGATATTCCACGAGTACAAGGATCCCTTCCTTTTGTTATTTAAAGCTAACACATCCCACCCCAATTTTCTTAGAATTTTCTTGAAGCGAGAATCACTTCTTTGGGAGGCCTCAAAGTGATCATTACATTGGTAGTTTTTTTTGTTTATACCGTCCTGAATCCAAACCAAATAAATATGCCTTGATTTTTCTGTTCGGAGGTGGAAAGAACAATAATTATGTCGTGGTTGTTCTTCATAGTGTTGAAAACTTATATCCATTCAACCTGAGTGGAAATGTGCTATCATTTGTACCACATGCCGATTTAAGGATGAATTATTTTGAAGAAGGAGCGTCTGATATGATCTAGATCCATACAATTTTCAATCAGAATGAAAATGAAAACAATAAACATGGGAATTTTTGTGTGCAGGGCCAAGATACACATTTGGAAACTTTTTGGAGCTAGTTTGTATAATCAAGCCCAAATGGGAGATGCCATGGTGACCGAGTTTGATTTGGATGCAAAAATGTCGAGAGAAATACATTGGATAGAAGTTAGAGGCAAACTGTACAAAGAAATTGAGGTTGAAGGTTGAATTCAGTACGAAATGAATGTTTTAGACCAACCTGGAGCAAATTTAGAAGTTTGACGACCTTGGGAGAAAATTTTGGACAAGCCCACTTTTTAAACTATACGGCCACATACAACCATCTCTGCAGTCGCAATGAAGACAACAAACCAGTGTGTAATCATTTTTTTGTTGCAACCGGGCTATGGTCATAAGAGGCCACAATAGACACGAAATTTCTTCATTGCTGGCTCAACCTTTTCAACATAGCACCTACAATGCTTTCTCGACCCCAACATTTTTGAAATTCAAAATTTCATTCCTTCATTTTCTTATTTCTTTCCACTTCTTTCTGTGTTCACTTACCCTGTATAAGAAGGATTTATTTAAGACCTGTAATCAACTTAAGAAATATTTCTCCTTTATTCTTGTGTTTGTTCTAGTGTTTTTAAGACATCACAACCACTTCAAGGTGAATCACTTCATGTGTTTGGTGCATATCTTACGCGTTTGATTCCACATCTCATTGGGAGTTAACGTTTATTATATCTTAGTTTACTTTGAGTTGGTTTCTTAAAACTAAGATAAATTCTATCCGCATTTTACCAGTTTTTAGCTTTCATGGTGACTTCATCCAGTTGTGGGAATCAGAGGTCAATATATTGGTGAGGTCCTCTTTAGTAGGGGACAATTTCTGTTTAAAAAAATCATTCATCGGATAGTTACATAGCTTATACTTCAAGTAGTACGAAAAACATATCTAAGCTTGCGAATCATTTCTTTGTACACTTCTAGCCATTAGAAAAATAGGCGAGGCTACATATTTGTCCTTTAAAGAAAGAACATGACCATGTCTCTTTAAATGAATCATTCCTTGCATAGTTATGCATCTTGTATTTTGAATAGCACGAAAAAATATCTAAGACCGCGAATCATTCCATTGTCCTCATCTAACCTCTAAGAAAAACATTTGTGGTGACTTACTTGTCCCTAATTGGACCTTAGCTCTTTAAGCAAATCACTTCATAGATTGTTACGCATCTTGTTCATCTAATAGCATGAAATCATACCTAAGGTATCAAATCATTCCTTTGTACTCTTCTAGCCATTAGTAAAATACTAGAGGCTATTTTCTTGTCCTTTAAATAAAGAAGGGAGTCATATCTCTTTAAATGAATCATTCATTGGATAATTGCACATCTTGTACTTCAAATAGCATATCATTCCATTGTACTTGTCTAGGCACTAAGAAGAACACTATGGGTTATTCACTTGTCCTTCAAAGAAGGAATGGGGCCATGTTTCCTTTAGCAAATCATTCTATGGATAGTTATGCGTATTGTACTTCAAATAATATGAAAACATATCTAAGGCCACGAATCATTCCGTTGTATGCTTCTAGCGATTAGAAAAATAGTGGGGGCTATTTACTTGTCTTTTAAAGAAAAAAATAGCCATATCTCTTTAAACAAATCATTTGGTAGATAGCTACACATCTTGTACATTGAATAGCAACCATACCTTAGGCCGGAACCATTCTGTTGTACCCTTTTAGCCATTAGAAAAAATAGTAAGAGCTATTTACTTGTCCTTTCAAGAAATAACAGGGACATATCTCTTTAAATGAATCATTCCTTGGATAAACGAATCATTCCTTGGATAATGACTGTCTTGTACTTCGAATAGCACGAAAACATATCTAGAGCCGTGAGTCATTCCATTGTACTCATCTAACATCTAGGAAAAACACTCACGGCAACTTACTTGTTCTTTAAAGATTGAACTGGGCCTTATCTATTTAAACGAATCATTACGTCGATAGTTGCGTGAGTTGTACTCTAAATAGCATGAAATCATATATATCTAAGGCCACGAATCAATCTATTCTACTCTTCTAGCCATTAGACAACTAGCCAAGGCTATTTACTTGATCTTTAAAGAAGGAACGGACCATATCTCTTTAAAACGAATCATTCCTTGGATAGTTACACATCGCGTGCATATCTAAGGTCATGAATCATTCTGTTGTACTCATCTAACTTCTAAGAAAAATACTCATGGCTACTTACTTGTCCTTTAAAGATTGAATTGGGCCTTATCTCTTTAAACGAATCATTCTGTGGATAGTTGCGTGTCTTATATACTCTGAGGGCCTTATCTCTTTAAACGAATCATTCTGTGGATAGTTGCGTGTCTTATATACTCTGACCAACATGAAATCATATCTAAAGTCATGAATAATTCTGTTGTAGTCTTCTAGCCATTAGAAAACTATCATAGGCTATTTACTTTCTCTATACAGAAAGAAAGAGACCATATCTCTTTAAATAAATCATTCCATGGATAGTTAAGTGTCTTGTACTTTGAATAGCATGTATACATATCTAAGGCTACAAATCATTCTATTGTATTCATGTAAGCACTAAGAAAAACACTTGGGACTATTGCCTTGTCCTTTAAAGAAAGAAAGGAGCTATATCTCCCTTAACGAATCATTCTATGTACAGTTACGTGCCTGGTATTTCGGATAGCATGAAAACATATCAAAGGCCATGAATTATTCTATTGTACTCATCTAACCACTAACAAAAACACTCGGGGCTATTTACTTGTCCTTTAACTAAAGGACAGGGTCATATCTTTTTAAGCAAATTACACCATGGATAGTTAAACGTCTTTTACTTTGAATAGCTTAAAAACATATCTAAAGACATGAATCATTCCGTTGTACTTATCTAACCACTATGAAAAGTATTCTAAGCTATACTTGTCCTTTAAAGATAGAACTGGGTCGTATCTCTTTAAATGAATAATTCTATTAATAGTTAAATGGATTTTACTTCGAATAGCTTGAAAACATATCTAAAGATGTGAATCATTCCCTTGTACTCATCTAGCCACCAAGAAAGACACATTAACCAAATGAATGGAATGATTTGTGGCCTTAGACGTGAACCCGTGCTATTCAAAGTACTATACGTGTAACTATCCTCGAAATGATTTGTTACGAGAGATATAGCCCCGTTCTATCTAAAGAAAAGTACAAGTAAATAGCCATGGGTATTTTTCAAATAGTTAGATAAGCACAGTGGAATGTTTCGCGGCCTTAGATAAGTTTTCACACTATTCAGAGTATAAGACTCGTAACTGTCTAGGGAATGATTCGTTAAAATAGATATAGCCTTGTTCTATCTTTAAAGAATAAGTAAATAGGCCAATGTATTTTTGTAATGGTTACACAAGTAAATGAAATGATCTGTGGCCTTAGATAAATGTTTTTGAGCTATTTAAAATACGAAATGCATAACTATCTATGGAATGATTTGATAAAACGGAAATGGCCACGTCCTATCTGAAGAAAAGGACAAGCAGCCACAAGTATTTTCTAATGGTTAGAAATGTACAACAGAATGTTTCAGGGTTTTAGATATGTTTTCATGCTATTCGAAGCAAGAGACGTGTAACTATCCAAGGAATAATTCGATAAATGAGATATAGTCTCATTCTATCCTTAAAGAACATGCAATAGCCTTGTGTATTTTTCTAATGGTTAGATGAGTACAAAAGAATGACTGCCTGCCTTAGCTATGTTTTCGTGTTATTGAAGTATAAGTCATGTAATTATCCACGGAATGATACGATAAAAGAGATATATCATTGTTCTATCTTTGAAGAACAAGTAAATTGCCCTTTATATTTTTCTAATGGTTAGATGAGTACAATGGAGTGATCCGTGGTGTTAGATATGTTTTTGAGCTATTCAAAGCACGAGATGGTAACTATCCATGGACTGATTTGATAAAAAGGAAATGGCCACGTCCTGTCTAAAGAAAAGGACAAGTAGCCTCAAGTATTCTATAATGGTTAGAAGTGTACGACTGAATACTTCACAGCTTTAGATATGTTTTCTCGCTATTCGAAGTACAAGACGCGCAACTATCCAAGGAATGATTCAACAAAAGAGATGCAGCTTGGTTCTACCTTTAAAGAGCAAGCAAATAGCCCTATGCATTTTTCTTATGGGTAGACCAGTACACAGGAATGACTACCGGCCTTAGCTATGTTTTTCACTATCTAAAGTACAAATCACGTAATTATCTATTGAATGATTCAGTAAAAGAGATATAAGCTAGTTCTATCTTTGCAGAATAAGTAAACAGCTCTATGAATTTTTCTAATAGTTAGATGAGTACAACGTAGTGATCTACAACCTTAGATATGTTTTCTATCAATGGAACGATTCATTACAAGAGATACAGCCTCGTTCCATCTAAAGAAAAGGACAAGTAAATAGCCTGAGATATTTTTCAAATGGTTTGAAAAGTACAAAGAAATTTTTCATAGCTTTAGATATGTTTTCATGCTATTCAAAGTAGAAGATACTTAATTAGCCACAGAATGATTCGATAAAAGTGATATAATCACGTTCTATATTTAAAGGACAAGCAAATAGCCCTGTGTATTTTCAAATAGTTAGACGAGTACAATGTAATGATTCGCAGCATTAGATATGTTTTTGCAGTATTCAATGTACAAGATTCGTAACTATCCACGGAATGATTCGCTAAAAGAGATATGGTCAGGTTCTATCTGAAGAAAAGGACAAGTAAATGGCGATGGGTATTTTTCTATTGGTTAGATTAGTAGAACATAACTATTTGCGGCCTTAGACATGAATTCGCGCTACTTGAAGTGCTACACGCATAATTATCATCGAAATTATTCGTTACAGGAGATATAGCCCCATTCTATCTAAAGAAAAGGACTAGTAGATAGCCCTGGATATTTTTTTGATGGCTAGAAGAGCACAATGGAATGTTTCACAGCATTAGATACATTTTCACACTACTCAAAGTACAAGACGAGTAACAATCTGGGGAATGGTCCGTTGAAATAGATATAGCCTCGTTATATCTTTAAAGAACAAGCAAATAGCCCTATGTATTTTTCTAATTTTTAGAAGAACACAACAAAATGATTCGCGACCTCAGATATGTTACCACACTATTCGATGTACAAGACCATAATTATCCACATAATGATTTGATAAAAGAGATATAGACTCGATCAATCTATAAAGGACAAATAAATAGCCCTGTGTGTCTTTCAAACTGTTAGACAAGTACAGAAGAATGATATACTTAGAAATGTTTTCACGCTATTCAATGTACAAGACACGTAACTATCCACGGAATAATAAAAGATTTATATCTTTGTTCTATCTTTGAAGGACCAGTAAATAGCCCTATATATTTTTCTAATGGTGAGACTAGTACAATGGAATGATTCACGGCCTTATCTATGTATTCATGCTATTCAAAGAAAAAGAAGCACAATTATCCGCGGAATCATTCTTTTCAAGAGATATAGCCCCATTCTAGCTAAAGTAAAGACAAGTAAATAGTCCTGAGTGTTTTTTATATGGTTAAAGAATATAACAGAATGATTCATTGAGTTAGATATGTATTCACGCTATTCAAACCATAAGATGCGTAATTATCCACACAATGATTCGATAAAAGAGATATAGATTTGTTCTATCTTTAAAAGACAAGTAAATAGCCTCGTGATTTTCAAACGTTTGGACGAATACAATGTAATGATTTGTGGCATTAGCTATGTTTTCAGGCTATTCAATGTACAAGACATGTAACTATCCATAGAATGATTGGTTAAAAGAGACATGATCCCTTCTATTTGAAGAAAAGGACAAGTATATAGCGCTTGGTATTCTTCTATTGGTTAAACAAGTAGAACAGAACTATTTGTTTCCTTAGACATGAATTCTCATAATTCGAAATGCCACACGTGTAACTATCATTGGAATTATTTGTTATAAGAGATATAGCCCCATTCTATCTAAAGAAAAGGACTAGTAGATAGCCCTATATATTTTTTTAATCTCTAGAAAAGTACAATAGAATGTTTCATAGCATCAGATACATTTTCACTCAATTCAAAGGACAAGACGCGTAAGTATCTAGGGAATGGTTCGTTGAAATAGAGATAGCCTCATTTTATCTTCAAAGAACAAGTAAATAGCCCCACATATTTTTCTAATGTTTAGAAGAATAAAACAGAATGATTCGTACCCTCAGATATGTATCTGCTCTATTCAAAGTACAAGTCACGTGAACTATCCATGAAATGATCTAGTAAAAGAGATATAGCCTCGTATTACCTTCGAAGAACAAGTAAATAGCCACTTGTATTTTTCTAATGATTAATCGAGAATCACGGAATGATTCAGGGCCTCAAAATATCTTCACACTATTCGATGTATCAGACAAGTAACTATCTGCATAATGATTCATTACAAGATATATGGCTTCATTCAATCTAAAGAAAAAGACAAGTAAATAGCCTCAGGTATTTTCAAATGGTAGAAGAGTATAGAGGTATGTTTTCACGCTATTTGAAGTTCAAGACTGTAACTATCCACAGAATGATTTGATAAAAGAGATATAGACTCGTTCTATCTTTAAAGAACAAATAAATAGCCCGTGAATTTTTCAAATTATTAGATGAGTACAATAGAATGCTTCATTACCTTAGAAATGTTTTCACACATTTATTATACAAGACACGTAACTATCCACAGAATAATTTGTTAAAAGATTTATAGTTTTGTTCTATCTTTGAAGAACAAGTAAATAGCCCTGTGTATTTTTCTAATGGTTAGATGAGTACAACAGAATAATTCACAGGCTTATATATGTATTAGTGCTATTTGAAGTGAAAGAAGCATGATTATCAGCAGAATGATTCATTTCAAAAGATATGGCCCAATTCTATCTAAAGTAAGTGATGAGTAAATAAGCCGAATGATTTTCAAATGGTTAGACGAGTATAACAAATGATTGTGGCTTTAGATATGTTTTCAAACTATTTGAAGTACAAGGCGCGTAAATATTCATGGAATGAATTGATAAAAGTGATATGGTGACATCCTATCTAGAGAAAGGGACAAGTAAATAGTCTCAACTATTTTTCTAATGGTAAGAAGAGTAAAACGGAATGTTTCACGGCTTTAGATATGTTTATGCGCTATTCAAGTACAAGAAGCATAACTATCCATGGAATGATTTGAAAAAAGAGATATAGCCTCATTCTATCTTTAGATAATAAGTAAATAGCCCCCTTTATTTTTCTAGTGGGTAGACAAGTACAAAGAAATGATTCAGCCCTTAGCTATTTTTTCACACTATTACAAGTCGCGTAATTGTCTAAAGAATGATTCGATAAAAGAGATATAGCCTCATTCTATCTTTGAAGAGCAAGTAAATAGACCCGTATAATTTTCTAATGGTTAGATGAATACAATAGAATGATTCGCGGTGTTAGATACTATTCATGCTATTTGAATTATAAGATGCGTAACTATCTACTGAATGATTTGATAAAAGAGATGTAGCCTCATTCTAACTTTAAAGGACAAGTAAATAGTCCCGTGTATTTTCCTAATGGTTAAACAAAGACAACGGAATGATTCGCGGGGTTAGATATGTACTCGCGCTATTCAAAATGCAAGATGCTAAACTATGTACGGAATGATTCATTGAAAGAGATCGGAAGAGCGTCGTGTAGTTATAAGACAAGTAAATATCTGTGTATTTTTCTAATGGTTAGAATAGTATAGTGACATTTCACAGCATTAGACATATTTTCATGCTATTTGAAGTACAAGATGCGTAATTACCTAACGAATGGTCTACTGAAATAGATATGCCTCGTTCTATCTTTCAAGAGCAAGTAAACAGCCCCGTGTATTTTTCTAATAGATAGATGAGTACAAAGGAATTATTTTTAGCCTTAATTATGTTTTCGCGCTATTCAAAGTACACATCGCGTACCTAACCATCTAATGATTTGATAAAAGAGATATAGCCCCATTCTATCTTTCAAAAACAAGTAAATAGCCCAATGTAGTTTTTTAATGGTTGGACAAGTGTAGCGGAATGATTCGTAGCATTAGATATGTTTTTATGCTATTCGAAGAAATGGACAGGTAAATAGTCGAGGGTGTTTTTCTTGTGGATAAACGTATGCAATAGAATGATTCATGACTTTAGATATGTTTCGCTCTATTTGAAGTACATGGCAGGTAACTATCCACAGAATAATTCTTTACAAGAGATATTGCCTAGTTTTATTTGAAGTAAAGGACAATTAAATAATGCCAAGTGTTTTCTAATAGTTAGATGAGTACAACGGGAATGATTTGTGGTTTTTAGATATGTATCTGCATTATCCAAAGTATAAGATACTTAACTGTCTACGGAATGATTCGTCACGAAAGATATGGCCATGTTCTATCTGAAGTAATGGATGAGCAAATAGCCTATATTTTTCTAATGGTTAGACAATTATAATGGGATGATTAGCCATCATTGACATGCTTTCATGCTATTCAAAGTACAAGATGAGTGATTGTCCATGGAATGATTCGTTACAAGAGATATGGCCCAATTCTATCTTCAGAAAAAGACAAGTAAACAGACCAGAATATTTTTCTAATGGTTAGACGAGTATAACGGATGATTCACTGCCATAGACATGTTTTTGTGCTATTCGAAGTACAAGACGAATGATTATCCACGGAATGATTCATTACAAGAGATGTGGCCTAATTCTATCTTAAGAAAAAGACAAGTAAATAGATCAAGGTATTTTTTTAATGGTTAGACGAGTACAACATATTGACTCACGGCCTTTGAAATGTTTACATGCTATTCAAAGTACAAGACACATAATGATCATAGAATTATTCGTTACAAGAGATATGCCACGATATTTCTAAAGTAAAGGTCAAGTAAATAGCCTGTATTTTTCAAATGGTTAGACGAGTACAATGGAATGATTCACGGCCTTAGACATATTTTCGTACTAGGGAGGAGTCGGTAGTTGGCAACGGATCTCCTCCCCACCCTGCTCCAGTATATCACTGGCAGTCCTTCATGAGTGCGGCACGCTCCTTTTTCTTTCTTTTGGAGCCTGGCCGGGTGGAAGAAAAGTCATTTCTTGCTCTTCACTTTTGCTTCATTTTCGTTTGCTATTTGCTCCGCATCTAATTACTTGGCCTCTTCGAGACTTTGTACCCTGTAAATGAAAGCCGCATGTCTTCCCACACCTTTTTGTATTTTTCCAATGGTTGGACAAGTACAACAGAATAATAAGTGACCTTAGATATGTTTTCGCTCTATTCAAAGTACAAGACGCGTAACTTTCTACGGAATGATTTGTTACAAGATATATAGCTTTATTCTCTATTTTAAGTAATGTTTTCGTGCAATTGGAAATGCAAGATGCTTAACTATCCATAGAATGATTAGTTGTAAGAGATATAGCCACGTATTATCTGAAGAAATGGACAAGTAAATATTCTCGGGTATTTTTATAATGGTTAGACTAGTACAATAGAACGATTCATGAGTTTAGATATGTCTTCACGATATTCAAAGTATAAGACGCATAATTATTCACGGAATGATTCTTTGCAAGAGATCTAAACTGGTATTATTTGAAGTAATGGACGAGTAATAGCCTTGAGTGTGTTTCTATTGGTTAGATAAGTGCAACAGAATGACTCACACCTTAGATATGTTTTCATGCTATTCAACAGACAAGATATGCATATCAATGGAATGATTCACTAATAGAGATATGGCCACATTATATCTGAAGTAAACAATGAGCAAATATTATGTATTATTCTAATTGTTAGACAAGTACTATAAGATGATTCGCGGCCTTAGACATGTTTTCATACTGTTCAAAGCACAAGACATGTAACTACCCATAGAATAATTCGTTACAAGAGATATGGCCTAGTTCTATATGAAGAAACAGACAAGTAAATGGCCCCGAGTATTTTTCTAATACTTAGAGGAGTATTTTTTCTAATGGTTAGAAGAGTATAACGGAATGTTTCGTGGCCTTAGATATGTTTAAATACTATTCGATGTATAACACGTGTAACTATCCGCAGAATGATTCGATAAAAGAGGTATCGCCTTTTTCTATCTTTAAAGAACAAGCAAATAGCCAGTGTATTTCTCAAGTGATTAGAACAGAATAATTCGTGTCCTTAGATATGTTTCGCACTATTCAAAGTACAAGAGGCACGTAACTATCCACAGAATGATTCGTTACAAGAGATATGGCCACATTATATCTGAAGTAAAGGACGAGTAAATAAATAGCCTGTATTTTTCAAATCGTTAAACAAGTACAATAGAATGATTCTTTTGTGCGATTCGAAGTACAAGGCACGTAACTATCCACGAAATGAATCATTACAAGAGATATAGACCATTCTAACTGAAGAAATGGACAAGTAAACAGTCCTATGTTTTTTTCTAATGGTTAGAAGTGTACAATAGAATGATCATAATCTTAGATATGTTTTCACGCTATTTGTAGATATGTTTTCATGCTATTTGAAGTAAAAACAGGTAATTATCCATGGAATGATTCTTTGCAAAAGAGATTTAGCCATGCTTAATTTGAAGTAAAGGACGAGTAAAGAGCCCTGAGTGTTCTTCTAATAGTTAGACGAATACGATGGAATGATTCACTGCCTTTAGACATGTTTCTGCACTATCCGAATTACAAGATGTATAACTATCTAGGGAATGATTCGTTACTAGAGATATGGCCACACTTCATCTAAAGTAAAGGACGAGCAAATAGCAAGTATATTCTAATGGTTAGAAGAGTATAACAGGATTATTCGCTGCCTTAAACATGTATAAGACGTGAAATTATCCACGGATTGATTCATAATTGTTATATAGCCCAGTTCTATATAAAGAAAAAGACAAGTAGATCTACCAAGTATTGGTCTGATGGTTAGATGAGTACATCGGAATGATTAGCAGCCTTAGAAATGTTTTCACGCTATTCAAAGTATAAGACTCATAACTGTCAATGAAATGATTCCTTAAAAGAGATATGATCTCATTCTATCTTTGAAGGAGAAGTAAATAGAAGTGTATTTTTCTAATGATTAGATGAGTACATCAGAATCATTCATGGCCTTAGATATGTTTTTGCATTACTCAAAGTACAAGACACATAGCTGTTCACAGAATGATTTGTTAAATGAGATATAGCTTTGCTATATCATTAAAGAACAAGTAAATAGCCACTTATATTTTTCTAATAGTTAGAAGAGTACAACGGAATGATTCAGAGTCTTAGATATGTTTTCACGGTATTTGAAGTACAAGAAGCATAATTATCCACTTAATGATTCAATAAAAGAGATATCGCCTTGTTCTATCTAAAAAAAAACAAGTTAATAGCCCCATGGATTTTTCTATTGTTTAGATGAGTGCAACGAAATGATTTGTGGCACTAGATATGTTTTTGTACTATTCAAAGTAAAAGAAGCTTAACTATCCAAGAAATGATTTGATAAAAGAGATATCCCTTCGTTCTATCTTTAGAGAACAATTAAATAGCCCCATGTATTTTTCTAATGGGTAGATGAGTAAAACGGAATGATTCATGGCCTTAGATATGTTTTCACACTATTTGAAATACAAGACATGTAACTGTCCATGGATATGATTTGTTAAAAGAGATATGATCTTATTCTATCTTTAAAGGACAAATAAATAGACCCCTGTATTTTTTTAATGGTTAGATGAGTACAACGTAATGTTTTGCGCCCTTAAATATGTTTTCATGCTATTCCCACTACCTGATATATAACTATCATGAAATGATTTCTTACGATAGATATGGCCACACCACATCTAAAGTAAAAGGCGAGTAAATAGCCCATATTTTTCAAATGGTAAGACAAGTACAACAAATTAAGTCACCGCCTTTGACATGTTTTCATGCTATTGACGTACAAGACATGTAACTATCTATGAAATAATTCGTTAGAAGAGATATAGCCCCGTTCCCTCTAAAGAAATGGACAAGTAACTAGTCTCAGATATTTTTCTAATGGTAAGATGAATACAGTAGAATAATTTGCGACCTTAGATATGTTTTTGCTTTATTCAAAGTACAAGATACGTAACTTTCCACAGAATGATTCATTACAAGAGATATAGTTCTGTTCTATTTGAAATAATATTTTCATGTGTTTTGAAACGTAAGACGCCTAACTATCAATGAAATGATTCTCTAAAGGAGATATAGCCCCGTTCTATCTAAAGAAATGGATAAGTAAATAGTCTCAGGTATTTTTCTAATAGTTTGACAAGTACAGGGAAATTATTTGCAACTTTAGATATGTCTTTGTGCTATTTGAAGTTAACTATCCACAGGAATCATTTGTTATAAGAGATATAATTCCATTCTATCTAAAGTAATAGATGAGTAAATAGCCCTGAGTTTCATTCTAATGGCTAGACGAGTACAAGGGAATGACTCGCAGCCTTAGATATTTTTCACGCTATTTGAAGGACAAGATGCGCATATCCACGGAATGATTTGTTAATAGAGATATGGCCACATTTTATCTGAAGTAAACAACAAGCAAATACCGCATATTATTTTAATGTTTAGATGAGTACAATGAGATGATTTGCACCCTTAGACATGTTTTCGCACTAATCAAAGTACAAAACGTGTAACTATCTACTGAATAACTTGTTACAAGATATATAGCTTCGTTCTATATGAAAAAGAATAGAACAAGCAAATAGCCCTGAGTATTTTTCTAATGGCTAAAAGATTACAACGGAATGTTTTGCTGCCCCAGCTATGTTTAAATACTATTTGACGTACATGCGTAGCTATCCAAGGAATGATTCGATAAAAGTGATATCGTCTTTTTCTCTCTTTAAAGAACAAGCAAATAGACCCGTCTATTTCTCTAATGGTTAGACGAGTATAACAGAATGATTCACATCCTTAGATATGTTTCCACGCTATTCAAAGTACAGGAGGTAAAGTTTTCTGAGAATAATTCGTTAAAGGAGATATGACATTGTTCTATCTTTAAAGGACTAGTAAATATTCCGTGTATTTTTCTAATGGCTAGATGTGTACGTCGAAATGATTTGCAGCCTTAGATACATTTTCACGTTGCTGGAAGTTCAAGGCACATAACTATCCATGGAATGATTCCTTGCAAGAGATATGGCCACGTTATACCTGAAGTAAAGGACGAGTAACTAGCCCATATTTCTCAAATGGTTGGACGAGTACAACATAATGATTCATGGCTTTAGACATGCTTTTGCAAGAATCTAAGTACAAGACATGTAACTATTTACAAAATGATTCCTTATAAGAGATATCGCCCCATTCTATCTGAAGAAATGGAAAAGAGATCGGAAGTCCTGTGTATTTCTCTAATGGTTAGATATATACAATAGAATAATTCACAACCTTAGATATGTTTTCGTGCTATTCAAAGTTCAAGATAAGTAACTATCCACGGATGATTCTTTACAAAAGACATAGCCCTGTCTTATTTGAAGTAAAGGATGAGTAAATAGGCCTGAGTGTTTTTCTAATAGTTTGATGACTACAACAGAATGATTTGCAACCGTAGATATGTTTAGATGCATAACGATCGAGGGAATGATTCATCACCTGAGATATGGCCACATTCTATCTAAAGTAAACCATGAACAAATAGCCCGTATTTTTCCAATGATTCGGCAAGTATAACGGGATGATTCATGGCCTTAATATGTGCTCTTCCGATCTATTTGAAGTATAAGACATGTAAATATCCATAGAACTACAAAAGATATGCCTAGTTCTATCCAAAGAAAAAGACAAGTAAATAGACCAGTGTATTTTTGTAATGATTAGGTGAGTACAACAGAATGATTAGCGGCCTAAGCGACCGTTTTTCTAATAGTTTGAGAGTACAATGAAATGATTCATGGCCTTAGATATGTTTCTTTACTATCAAAAGTACAAGATGCATAACTATCCCGGGAATGATTCGTTACCTGAGATATGACCACATTCTATATGAAGTAAATGACAAATAGATAGCCTGTATTTTTCTAATGATTCAACAAGTATAACGGGATTATTCGTGACCTTGACATGTTTTCATGCTATTCGAAGTATAGGACGTATAACTATCCACATAACGATTCCTTACAAGAAATATGCCCAGTTCTATCTAAAGAAAAAGACAAGTAAATAGACCAAGGTATTTTTCTAATACTTAGAGGAGTACAACAAAACAATTCACGACCTTAGAAATGTTTTCGCACAATTTGAAGTACAAGACTTGTAACTATCAAAGATGATTTGGTAAAAGAGTTGTGAACTCGTTCTATCTTTAAAGGAGAAGTAAGTAGACCTGTATATTTGTCTAATGGCTAGATGAGTACAACATAATGGTTCATGGCCTTAGATATGTTTCTTGCTATTCAAAGTACAAGACACTTAGTTGTCCATGGAATGATTTAATAAAAGAGATATCACCTTGTTCTATCTTTAAAGAACAAGTAAATAGCCATGTATATTTTTCTTATGGTTACATGAGAACAAGGGAATAATTCGCAGCCTTAAATATGTTTTCACGCTCTTCGAAATATAAGACATGTAACTATCTATGGAATGATTCGACTAAAGAGTGATAACCTTGTTCCATCTTTAAAGAACACGTAAATAGTCCTGTATATTTTTCTATGGTTAGATGAGACAACTGTGATTCGCGGCCTTAGATACATTTTCATGCTACTCAAAGTACAAGACACGTAACTATCCATATAATGAATCGTTACAAGAGGTACAGACACATTCTATCTGAAGTAAAGGAAGATTAAATAGCCCATATTTTTCAAATGTTAGACGAGTACAACTTAATGATTCACAGCCTTAGATATGTTTCACACTATTCAAAGTACAAGATGCATAACTATCCATGGAATGATTTGATAAAAGAGATATAGCCATGTTCTATCTTTAAAGAATAAGTGAATAGCCCCGTTTATTTTTCCAATGGTTAACAAGGAGAACCGAATGATTTGCGGATTCATTGAAAGAGATGTAGCTTCATTCTATCTTTACATAACGAGTAAATAGTCTCACATATTTTTCTAACAGTTAGACGAGTACGACGGAATGATTTGTGGCCTTATATATGGATTCATGCAATTCGAAGTACAAAATGTATAACAATCATCTGAATGATTCATTACAAGAGATATAGCCCCATGTTTATCTAACATAAAGGAAGAGGAAATGGCATGAGTGTTTTTCAATGGTTAGATGAGTATAACAAAAAAAATTTGTAGGCTTATATTTGTATTCATGCTATTCGAAATGCAAGACGAGCAACTATTTAGGGAATGATTCATTAAAAGATATATAGCCCCATTCCATCTAGAGTAAAGGATAAGTAAATAGCCCTGAATGTTTTTCCAATGGTAAAATGTGTATAATGGAATGATTCACAACCTTAAATAAGTTTTCAAGCCATTCAAAATACGATAATTCGATAAAAGAGATATGATGAGAACGATATACAAGTAGCCTGGGTATTTTTCTAACGATAAGAAGAGTACAACAGAATGTTTCACTGATTTTTAGATATGTTTTCGAGCTATTTGATGTACAAGACAGATAACTATCCACGAAACAATTCGATAAATGAAATATAGCCTAGATCTATCCTTAAAGAACAACTAAATAGCCCATTGTGTTTTTCTAACGGTTAGAAGATTACAGTAGAATGACTCGCGGCCTAGATACGTTTTCTTGGTATTCAAACTATAACACGCATAACTATCCATAGAATCATTCGATAAAAGAATATAGCCCCTCTCTATCTTCAAAGAACAAGCGAATAGCAACGTGTATTTTTCTAATGGTTAGACGAGTACAGCAGAATGATCCATGGCCTTAGATATGTTTTTGCGCATAACAGTCTACAAAATGATTCATCAGAGATATAGCCCGGTTCTATCCGAAGAAAATGACGAGTAAATAGCCTTGAATACTTTTATAATGGTTGAAGAGTACAATGGAATGATTCATGGCCACAGTCATGCTTTCGTGCTACTTGAAGTATAAGACACATGAACTATCTATGGAATGATTCGTTACAAGAGATATGGCCACGTTCAATTTGAAGTAAAGGGCAAGTAAATAGCCCATATTTTTAAGTGGTTAGATGAGTACAACTGAATGATTTACAACATTAGTCAAGCTTTTGCACTGTTGGAAAGAGAAGACGCTTAACTATCCAAGGAATGATTCTTTACAGCCCCGTTCTATTTGAAGAAATGGGCAAGTAAATAGTCTCAGGTATTTTTCTAATGGTTAGAAGTGTATAGTAGAATGTTTCACGGCCTAAGATATGTTTTCACACTGTTCAAAGTACAAGACGTGTAGCTATCTATGAAATGATTCATTAAAAGAGATATGGCCTCATTCTATCTTTAAAGGAGAAATAAACAGCCCCGCATATTTTTCTAATGTTAGACAAGTTCAATAGAATGATTCACGGCCTTAGATACTTTTTCACGCTATTTTAAGTGCTAGACGCATAACTATCCATAGAATGATACGTTAAAAGAGATATGGCCTCATTTTATCTGAAGAAAAGGACAAGTAAATAGCAACGGGTATTTTTCTAATGGTTAGATGAGTAAAATGGAATGACTTGTGGCCTTAGATATGTTTTCGCTCTATTCAAAGTACATGACGTGTAACTATCCATGGAGTGATACAATAAAAGAGATATAGCCTTATTCTATCTTTAAAGAACATGTAAATAGCCCCGTGCATTTTCTAATATTTAGATGAGTACAACTGAATAATTCACGGTCTCATATATGTTTTTGTGCTACTCAAAGTATAAGATGGGTAACTATCCAAGGAATGATTCGTTACAAAAGATATGACCACGTTCTATCTGAAGTAAAGGCCGAGTAAATAGCCTATATTTTTTCAAATGGTTAGATGAGTACAACTTAATGATTTACAGTCGTTTTTCATGCTATTCAAAATAGAAGACACGTCCACAGAATGATTTGTTACAAGAGATATAGCCCCATTCTATCTGAAGAAATAGACAAGTAAATAGTCTCGGGTATTTTTCTAATGGTTAGAAAAGTACGTGAAATGTTTTGCGGCCATTGATATATTTTTGCGTTGTTCGAAATACAAGATACGTAACTATCCATGAAATGATTTGCTAAAAGAAATATGGCCATATTCTATTTGAAGAGAAGGACATGTAAATAGACTAGTGTAAATTTCTAATGGCTAGATGAGTACAATAGAGTGATTAGCGACTTTAGATATCTTTTCATGCTATTCAAAGTACAAGGTGCGCAACTATCTATAGAATGATTCGTTAAAAGAGATAGCACCATTCTATCTGAAGAAAAGGACAGATAAATAGCCTGGGTATTTTTCTAATAGGTAGATGAGTACAATAGAGTGATTTGTGGCCTTAGACATGTTTCTATGTTATTCAAAGCACAACACATGTAATTGTCGATGAAATGGTTTGTTACAAAAGATATAGTCCTATCCTATCTGAAGAAAAGAACAAATAAATAGCCACGGGTATTTTTCAATGGTTAGAAGAGTACAACAAATGTTTCACGGTCTTAGATATGTTTTCACAATATTCAAAACACAAGACAAATAAATATCCACATAACGTTCGATAAAAGAGATATAATCTCGTTTTATCGACAAAGAACAAGATAGCCTCAATCCCACATCGCTTGGATATATATATATATATATCTATAGAGAGAGAGAAAGACCAGTTTACAAGCTAAGGGACCCACTTCAACTGGATGAGTCTTTTGGGTGAGGATCCAAAAGCAAAACCATATGGGCTAGGCTTAAAGCAGACAGTATCATGCCAAAGTCGAGCGGGTCATTGCAGATGGTATCAGAGAAGAGCCCAACTAAAAGTATAGCCAACGAGGACGTTGAGCCCCCGTAGATGGGGTGATTGTGATAGCCTCAATCCCAGATCGCTTGTGTAATGCCCAAGTTCTAAAATTACCCCGAGTGTTAACTGAACTTTCCAAACTATATCTTTATAATAAATAAGAATTTAAATTTGTGGAACTTTATTAATAGAACAATAAATAATGTCTTGATATTATTTCAAAAATAAACATTTATTTATAGCCAACGCCAAACGTACTGCCACTAGCTCCAAAATCTGAAAAGTTATTTAGAATAAAGAGTGAGTGTTTTATTGCTTGCGTAATCTAGCTTTCGATCAACTACTGCACCTCGTCTAGTTAGTAGAGAAAATTTTTGACGTTAATGTTTGCAAGATCGACTAATATTTAAAGTTTAATAAGCAAATTAAAAAGGGCTAGAAAGTTGGTGTTTGGGGATTTAAAATAATGAAGCTTTAAAATAATAAGGCAAAGTGGGAAAATAAGAAAAGAATAAGATTGATTTGTAATAGTTGAAGAAATTTTGGATAAAACAATAGACTTTAAAGTCATTTGGACTAACTAAAAATAATAATTAGATTTCAGGGACTTGGATGAAATTTTTAAAGTCAGTTCTTCACTTTAAATCAATGGAATGGAAAGTGCTATAGAATCAAACCAAAAACGTAAATGCGTAGAACAAAATGAAAAATAAAAGGGAAAGGAAAGAACAAAAACAAAGAATGGGTTCTCGAAGACGATGGTGATGAGAATCGGCAGTGATGACTAAGTTTCTGATCCAAACTCACTGAAAAATAGAGTTTTCAAGGCGTGTGATGTCGTGGATGTGTGTTTGTTGTATGAATGAGAGTCCAGAAGATTACCGATCGGAGGAACTCAAGTAGGAGCAGAAATTCGAGCAGAAACTTGTGGAGAATAGAGCTTTTGAGTGTAAGAGATTTTGATAGCTTGTTGTGGTGAAGAGAATGCTATTGAAACTCCCTGTTTGTATTGCTCATAGGGAAGATTGGAAAGGAAAATAGAGAAATTGCGGGACGAGAATTGGGTTGATAGGAAGAGGAAATAATTCGAGGAGTAAGAGACGGGATTGAATAAATGTGAAATGGAAAAAAGTATGATACATGTTGCTGGATTTCTTGAATATAATAGTCAAAAATGGGGGTGGAGGAAGGTGTATTATGGTTGTAGAAGGTGATGGAAGGGAGTTAATTCATTACTAAGATTAAGTTGTATGAAAGCAAGAGAAGGGGATTAGTTTGGTTGCAAATATGTAGAATTTATGATAAGATTATATTGATAGACTTAATGAAGGTGATATGGAGCAAATTAATGGGTGATAGGCAAATTTCTCGAATTGAATTTGAAGCAAAGTGACTTGCTGGAAAATTTGGGTTAAGTAATAACTAGTTAAAACCATCTTGGGTATGATGTTTCATAACGCATCACAATGAACTTCAAAATATATTTGGACCAATTAATTAAGTTTAGAGTGGTTATATATTTACACCACATTTTTTAACTAATCAAACCACATGATAAATACACCACAATTAAAGTGCAATTTTTATATATAAACCACAATTAGTTTACCAATACAACCCTATATTTTAAAAGTAAAGAAAAATAAATAAATAAACCGTAAAGCAAAATAAATAAATAAATAATTCGTACACCACACTACATTCCATTCATTCATCCATCCATCTTGTACGATTCTTTGTCCCCCCCCCCCCTTTTTTTGTCTCTTAATCCTCTAATCCGCAACAAAACGGATATTAAATGGAATGACAAGAAAAAGCCAATAGATATTCGAAGTATGAACACGAAGCTACGAATGATTGCCATGGAGCTGTCAAACACTACTAGGAATTGAAAGCACCAAACAACATATTACGAAAATTCTGATTAAAACATAAAGATAACAAGACTTTACCCTACTCGTGGTATGTATATAAATATTGATTTGAATTTTGGATTCGATTTCAATAGCATTTGCAATTTTCTCTCTCATAATTCCATAGATCTTTCAAATGTCAAATAATGGTGTTGAAATTTTCAATCGTGATGTATAAATTAGGGTTCTTGTTCGTGATTAATATAAAAAATAGATTAGGTATTTATTTTGTGGCATCTTTATAAAAATAGATTTATATGAAAAGGTTATTTAACTCATTTAGTCATTGACCTTTTTTAGTAAATAAGAATAAAATTTAAAATCGTAGTGTGGTTAGTTAAAAAGAGTGGTGCAGATGTAACCACACTTAAGTTTATTAAAACTTGGACTTATCTTTGTAAAGTAGCTTGGAATTAAACAAAAAATTTAATTGCACTTTATCTTTGACGTTTAAACTAGACAAGGACGTAACTAAAATCGTACTTTAAAAATTTAAGTGAGATTATAGCGACTAAGCTAACGAAAACCAAAAAAAAATTTATTAAAACTTTCGGATTGCTACAGCTTGGGTATAGAAAGATAAACTAGTTTATAAGCTAAAAAATCTACTCTATGTGGCATGAGGCCTTTTGGGTGAGAACTCAAAAGTAAAACTGTGAAGGTTAAGCCCAAAGTGGACAATATTATGTTAAAGTAGAGCAGGTCGTTACATATGTTTTCGCGCTATTTGAAGTACAAGACGCATAATTATCTATGAAATGATTCGATAAAAGAGATATAGCCTCGTTTTATCTTTAAAGAATATATAAATAGCCCTATGTATTTTTCTGATTGTTAGATGAGTACAACTAAATAATTCACGGCTTTAGATATGTTTATGAGCTATTCAAAGTATAAGACACGTAACTATCTATGAAATGATTCGTTACAAGAGATATGACCACGTTCTATATGAAGTAAAGGACGAGTAAATAGCCTGTATTTTTTAAATGGTTAGACAAGTACAATTGAATGATTCATAGCATTTGACATGTTTTTGTGTTATTTGAAATAGAAGACGCGTAACTATCCGTGGAACAATTCGATACAAAAGATATAGCCTCACTATATCTGAAGAAATGGACAAGTAAATAGCACCCGGTCTTTTTCTAATCATTAAACGAAGTACAACGGATGATTCACGGCCTTAGATATGTTTTCATGCCGTTTGAAGTATAAGACACGTAACTATCCACCAATTTATTCGTTGCAAGAAAATCATGTGGACAATTAAAATAGCTGGACAAATAATTTTATACCTTTTAAAATATGCATAATTTTCCTCAGCTGAGAAAAATTCGACTCCGAAGAGTTAAACTATTGCTTCTAGGCTAGGGAGGTCGATCTCTTATCTTCACTAAGTAACGATATCGAACGTAAGACAACCACATAAAATGTATTTCAAACCAAGTAGGATGATCTTTTGTTTGCAGAAAATACCGATAATCAAGTTTGAGAACACTAAATTGAAGGACACAAAACAAGGAGGCGGATCTTTTGCATGAATTAAGTAACAAAGCTGCTCCAAATTACTTTCTATAGAAACAATGCTTCATCTATCTATTTTTAAGTTGACCAAAATATCTTTTTTGCCTTTTTCAAGTAAAATCACTACAACAGAATAGACAAAAAAAAGGAAGGAAATACACGTCGGTTTGTTCAAAAAGCGACGCGCGAATAAAAGATGGTAGTTTTTTTGAAAATTTCTGCAAACAATAGGCATCGGTTCCTCGAGGAACCAATGCCTATAGTTACACAATAAGCGTCAGTGTAGCGACTGGATTTTTCATATTTTGAAATTATTATATTTAAAGAAATTACAGAATGTCGCTACCACCCTAATCCGTATTTCATTATTGGTCATGATAGAAGTTTTTAAAGAATTCGCGTCACTCGTCTAATTTTACTTTAAAGAAAAGTGTAAGCTTATGATTATTGGATTTTATTTTCCGAACATGAGATTCAGGTCCAATTAAGTATTGATTCCATTATCAAAGAAAATCTCTTTTGATCGGGCCGAATCGCAAGTCTTGTAAAATAATTTTAAAGCCCGAGTCATCTCTTATGTATTCTAAGTCAAGTTTTTAGTTATTCAAACCCAAATTCTAGCCCAAGTTAAGTTAAGCAAAACCAAACAAAGCTTGGAACCTTTCCACCCCTTACCCACGTTGAAACTTGAAAAAAAAAACGAGAGAGAGAGAGAGAGAGAGAGAGATCAGATCAATTGACAACAGAACGAATGTTGCCAACTACCCAACTCCTCTGATTTATCTGCAACTGGGAATCCAAACTGATTTCCCTCAATCTCCCTTAATATCTCCCACATATTGGCTCCCTCCTCTGTGTAATTAAATATAACTGATACCATTCACAGAAAATACAACCAAAGCAAAGAAATTCCTAGCAAACAATTACACACGCTACATTCATTCACCATCCAAATTCAGCCATACACCCAACAATCAATACACAGAAATTCACAGCAACTCCCAGCAGACACTACACAATTCACACGACACACCACAATTTCCCAACACACTGCTAGAGAAACAACCAGATACACACACACTGCTATACATTCACAAATTTCCCACGCATAGACTCAGAGAAATTACACCACTTTCAAGTGCACTCTACTCACCCTTTTTTTCAAACATCTCAGGGTCTGGAGCTGGCCGCGACTTGATCAGCGATGGCAATTGAGTAAAAGGAAAAGAAACGAGTTGCTTTCTTTTATTGGAATTTTTAGAAGTTATTTAAATGTTATTTCAAAATTAAATGGTTATGTAAATTTTGACAACGGCTTTATTTGATTTCATTTGTGGAATACGATTGTGTTTATTTTAACATAAGGAAAAGAAAAAAAAAATCCACACTTGTTTATGTAAAAGTTTAAGTTTTCCGCACTTTAAAATAAGATAGAAAGATTTAGTAGTGTATTGGGTACTTCAGGACTTAGGGCGTTACAGTCAGTTCCTTGAGAAACAATAGGCGTCAGTTTTTTGAGGAACCGACGCCTATTTACGACAATAGACAATAGGCATCGGTTCCTCAATAGTCACACAATAGGCATCAGTTTCGATGCGTATAGTCATATCAAATTCAAATTTTAAAAATAGTACGCGTCATTCAATAGGGTCAATTCCTCTATAGTCATATCAAATTCAAAATATTAAAACAGTACGTATAACTCATTAGAATGTAAATCCCCAAATTCAATGTTTTCCTTCTGCTCCCAAAATCTAATCGAGACAATTCGACCCAAAGGCAGTGCAACCATTTCCAGCGTGTTGAAGTCCATCATTTTCGTCATCTCGCCTATCCACCATTTCTGGCGTCTGGAAGTTCGCGATTTCCGCTGCATTGCTTTGATATCAACCCGCTAGCAATATTAGCCCATTGAATTTGTTCATCATCATCTACATTCAAGTTTGAGGTGATTTTTAAGTATAAGGTAAGAAAATGTTGCAAGCATTTGCTTGATTGAAGGAATATTTTGCATAAATTTTGGGAATTAGGATTCTAGGGTTTGTGTATAGTTTATTGACATGAAATTTATTAATTTTGGTTGATGTATGTAATTTATTGGACATTATTTGTTAAATATATTTATACATTATTATGGGTACACAAGATTTTGTTAAAATTTATTTATTTGTAGGATTTTTATATGTGGACACTACAGGTTTGATAAAATGCTTCAAAAAAAATTTTTTTTTTTTTGAAAGTTGATGCATTGCCTAGAGACTAACTTTGTATGACAAATTAATATGGAGTTAACAAGACAAATAAGTTAGGAAAATCAAAAAATGATTTATTGTACATTTATTGGTTTCTTTCTCAGGCTATTGCTGGTGATTCTAGGCCCCAAAAAAAAAACAGGGAGAATAGGCATCGGTTACAGAGGAGGAACCGACGCCTATTGTCAGTTCCTCCTCTGCAACTGACAACTATTGTGTATTTTAGGCATCGCTCAAAAACCGACACGTATTAACACTTACTATGTGCCTAGCTGCCAATAGCATAACCTTAAAAACCGACGCGTATTCATCAATACAACCAACGCCTAAAGTGCTATTTTGTAGTAGTGAATCATGCAGTTCTATTTGATATAATTACCCTCTTCACAAAACATTTGATCTTTCTTTGACAAAAGTTTATCATCGGAGCCAACTAAAGTTCCATCATATTCCCTAACTCCTAACCTGCATGGTGTGCACCTTTCTTTCCACCTCCAATTGGTCCCTCGAGAGATCCTTGTTATCATGATTCATCATGTCATTATGCCTTTCGCAAAGAGTAGTAACAATTTCACTATAATTGTTCGGAGACTCAAAAGGTTATATAGTTTACGTGAGATATGGATTTAGCCTAGCCGCACACTTCTCAAATCTTCTATCTCCCAAGTTTGTTGCAGTTGGCAGAGCCTCCAAATTATCCTCATGCAAACTAGCGGAAAGGACTGTAGACAATTCTGGAGAGATATCATCACTTCCAAATTCCAATGTAGGAATCATAATCATCTACATGGGTGTTACAACATTATCCCAATTGTGATCTACTAGGACTTTAAGGAATTGTGGGAATATTTCAATTATCATTTGATGACATTTAAGATCCAACATGATGACACAAAACCTCGATGTTGCCATAATTTCAAGAATGTTAGCTCCTTTGGCATAGCTCCTTTGGCATATGATGTGGTAGATTTGTCGGACAAACATTCAAATGATGACACCATCAACTGAAAAGACATCTTTAATATTCGCATCATCATAAGGAGCATTTGGTGTATTAATTATGGGAATTTCACTTATGCAAGAAGCCACTGCTACATTTATGCATGGCAAGCTCTGAATGATTTAAAAGCTCATCCGACACCAATGCCTTCATTAGTGGAGAAAGCGGATAATATTGATACGGCAGGAGACTGATCTACTTGTGAGAATAGATTCTCAACTTGGTTAAGGGAAGGAGTTTATCACAGGATTCTGCGGGCTGAAGAGTTCTTCTTTGAGCATTGTCAACTGTTCTTCTATCCTTTTATATATAAGCCACAACATTTTTTTAAAGACTTGGAGCCTTAATCAATCTGAACTGAGATCAGAAAAACCTCTTTACGTCAACTATAAATACCTCTTTCAGCAAAATCTTTGACTAAACTTCTAGAAGCAAGAGATTAAGGTTTTGGGTGAAGAGTTGAAGGTATAATTAGATGCAAAGAATGATGGTGATTAATTCAGGCAGCGATAGCGGACAACTGTAGACTGTAGCAGATCCAAATGCAACAATATAGGGGCTTAACTGACACTTCAAAAACCAAGTCAGAATTGGCAGCAACTATGTACTGAAGATGGCACGGCAATGGTATAGATGCACTAGCAGCAGGCTGAATCAATGGTACGATTGCAGATTTTGGATTGTCGGGTGAAAGAGATGACTAATTTGGGCCGGATAGAGTAACTGGGTTATTTGTGTTGGGTTTGGGTGATAAGTTGTCAATTGAAAGCTGGGGTAGTAGGGCTAGTATGTTTTCTCTTGGATTGAATAAATGACTTGGGTACTTTGGATTTGCGCTAACAGCTTTTTCTTGCCTCTTTCACGCAGATTTTTCTTCCTCCTCTTCTTCTTCTTCTTCTTCTATTCTCTCTTTTTCCTCCCTTGATGAACTGTATCCCGCGTGAACAATGGCGAATGAATAGTAACACACAAACAGTAACCGCAGCTGGTTTTGAGAATTACTGTGGCTAGTTAAGGAGCGAAAATTGATTATGTATATGATCGGAAGGTGACTGGTTTAGTATGCTTTTAACAAATTTCTAGGTCAAAGGAAACGACTTCGCTCTGATACCAAATTGATGCTGAACAAATACAAGGAGCTCGCAAGCCCCCAACACAAAAACTCACAAGAACTTGTTACAACTCTTAAGTGGTAAAAAAATCAAGGCAATTCTTGAAAAGAGTTTTATTCATAAAAAGTATGATTGATTAACACAGTGAGATATGCCTCTATTTATAGGGCTCAAAAACCCAATTCTAAGGAAATTACTGCTAGCACAAGTAACCACTACAACTAGTTACAAACTAGACGATATATTCTATGGTGTCTATTGGACACCATTTTAGGGAGTCCAATGTATATGTAGCAAGTGTCCATTGGACATTGAACTCCATACAATGGTGTCCAATGAGCACTATAGAAGAAACACTAGGAGCTCGCAAGCCTTGACACAAGAACTCGCAAGTTCTTGATAAAACCTGTAGCGATCAAGACAATTCTTAAAAGGAATTTTATTCATAAAAAGTAAGATTATCAATACAATGACATAAGCCCTGTATTTTTAGGGTTCAAAATAATCTAATTCTACTATAATTAACGAAATTTCTACTAAAACAAGTAATTATAGAACAACCTGATTAAATTAAATAAACCCCAGCCAAAATAACAATAAATTAAAAATAAGGTAGATAAATAATAATTTCCCTTTTAAGATATGCATCCACTTTTCTGTAACTTAAGTTTTTCAAATTCGACATCTAGAAGGAATTGTCCATGTGATGTTAGGCGTAGTTAGAGTTGCCTGTGTGAGTTCACCGGTCGGACATGATCTAGGTAGCAACTCAATAGGATTTTTGCTCTCTGATTGGTTTGACTATAACTTGTAAATGAAGCCGGCTGTAATTTGCTCACAATGTCATACTAATAAGATTGGCTTTTGTGCTATTTTCTAATTTGAATTCTGAAATTTGCCTTGTGATTATGGTTGTGCTTATGCATTTACTAAATTGTTTACTTGTTCTACTTATTTACATAGGGCTTTTCTAATTCCGTTTCTACTCTACGTGGGCCATAATGAATCTATAAACATAGGAAACATGAAAACTTTTAAATGTTACATTAGCAAATAATTAGTATTCTAGGAAGTGTGCCAAGGCTCAAACCCTATACCCCGCCCCTTGTGCCTTCTTGTACTGGTCGCTCATTTCCACACCTAAGTGTGCGGCATGGATTAGATGCCTTTTTTCAACATGCTTTTTAGAACACTGGCAAAGAAAGAGGCATCTTTTTTTCTTTTTCTTTATCTTTTTTCAGTCATATAAGTCAATTGTCTTCCAATATAATAATGAGATTTTGATCTTGTCCTGAATATGGGTAATGGTTAGATGTGTTGATGGCAATGAGAATACAAGATGGAGAAGGAGCTGTCTTACAAGCTTAGTCAAGCTAGAGAGCCGTACAGAAAAAAAGTTCAATCTCTTGCTGCTGCCGATGAACCGGCCTCACTCTTTGCCAAGGGTGCAAAAGTGGACGCCTCGCCTTCCCAACGATGAACCACCTCAGCATCAGACGGTTGGCCAGTCAGTTGAACCACATGCTCATACAACTTCAATACTTGCAGAGACGGGCCGAAAGCAGATCGTGCTTGATAAGTTTTATAAATAGTTGCCAACCGGATACATACCCTCTGGTGCGATATGGAACATGTTTTATTTACTAAAATAAAATTGATGGATTTGAATTTTAAAAATTACGGCATCCTTTGTGTCACTTGGCATTTCAGAGCAAACAGCTTTAGAAAGGTACGAGCCGGAAAGGAAAATTGAACCCTTAATTAAGCACGAGTCTTGGCAAAACAACGAGCTAGAATCTCGTTTTGTTACGCGGTATAATCATATCCATCATTTGAAGAGCTCACAAAAGCCTCGCTACACAGAAGATACCAAAGCTAGTTTCTTCCATCAGATTCAATTCTTTAGCAAGCAAACGCTGAAGGAAAGGGCAAACAATCAACAAAAGAATAACCTATTTTGGAATTAAGGAATGATGCAATGTATGTTTCTTTTAACAATATCAACAGTATGCTATGCTAACACACAACATACACTAAGCCAATTTGCCCCATACTGACGGGAGGGAAAAGGGAAAAAGGGAAAAAATGAAAAAAAAAATCACAAAAAAATTTGAAAAAAAAGAGAGAAAAAACTAAAGCACACAGCTACAGTGACTTGATGACAATTTCCTTCACACTAGTTTGACTGACGAGAAATATACACATCATTTGAAACCACAGAGAAACAATCAAACATCTTTGGCTCGTCACAGTTCTACTGGGGTCATCGAGTCCTCCCAATAATAACTTGGGTGAAGCCATCCCAGCAACCATACCATTTCATAAGATGCTAACAAGCAACCATAGTTACAAAATTTCGATGTCAACAAACCATTTCGTGTTATATTCATTTCTACCAGCTACAAGCAAACCTCTCACTGCCACTTTTATACCTTATCCTGCATTGCAGTAAATGCATGTCAAATAATAAACTAAAGATTAATGAGCTAAGTTAATATTTTGTTATTTCGAGAAGTGTAACTATGTAGATTATAGGCTCAAGATTTGTTAAGATATAGTGAATATCAATTCATCTTAAACTATGAAGGTTACCTGTACTTATTTCCATCCACATCCTGGTGCCATGTGTTGGGGCAGAAATTGGTCAGAAAAGAATGTACACAGTTGAGATATATAAGCTAGCGACCATTTCTGTACATAACATCTGGAAGGGATTGCGGACGAGGCTTGTTCCTCATGATCGTCTCATCACTGTGTCTAATCAGTTCTGAGAGTCTCCATGGTTTTTGCCATTTCCATTTGAACTGTAAAAGCCACTGGTGATGGCTCCTCTTCCATCTCCATAGTTTTCCACCTTGCCCAACTAGTGCTAATTTTTTCATTGACAACTGTCCAATAGGAACCATCTGCACAAGCAAAGAAAAATTCAAGAACTGATGTTAGAGATGAAACCATAACCTCAATCCTGAGAATATTATTACTAAGCAACATGAAATCAGAATTACAGACGAGAAAACGCTTTGATGCATAGTGGTTCATCCTCAATGCAAGAGCTAAACATTTTGAATAAACAGAAAAGACACCCCCTTCAGATTCATATTTGTGACATAGAAGACTGTTGACCTAAACAGCATATGAATACCCAATATAGGAAGATTCACAGTTGAGGGAACAAGTTAACGTAATAATTAGACTGCACACAGTGAAATGAATGAGGAGCGTCAGTCAACCTTTCGCGTTTGATCCATGAAAGCTGCTGACTCTCTGAGTGAACCATTAGCAATTCCTTCCGTATATTTCAGTTGTTTCTGAGCTGGCACAGGAATTGGCGACAAAGGACTGCCCATCTCATCTGCTACATGTTTGTGAGGGTTTCCCTGCACGGGCAGAACATTGAGTGTACGTGTTCTGGGGAAAAATTGAATAGAAGAAACCAGTGATAAAGATCTAATCAAAGCAACCATACTGGTGGTGTTGATGCTAATGCAATGGCAACAGCCTGCTCTCTTAATTTTAGCTCATTTTCGACTTCTTTCCTCCTGATTTCACTCTGTCGTAACAAACCTACAAGTTCCTTCACTTGCTCTTTAATCTCTTTGATTTCGACTTCCTTTCCCCACAATTGACACCTGTTTATATCATTAAAAAAGTTGGTAAATAATAATAAAAATACGGTTTGCCAAGAATGGCCAAATTCAAAATTGTATGATTCTAATGTCCAAATTCTGAGAGCCATATATCTACAAACACGTTATTCTTTAGTCTCGTTTCAACATAATTAAGAAATACTCAGTCTTTTTTTTTTTTTTTTTTTTTTTTGTAGCAGAGGAAGCGCCTGTATATGTAAATAATTAATATTCCTTCTCAACCCATGTTTTTTGTTCTTATGAATGTTCCAAGCATAATTACTTCTATTACAAATGAGCAAACCCACATTCAGACTGTTCAAATGATTTCATAACATGCATGGTAAGCTGCAAGCAATATATTTAACGTACGAATGGGGAAGCAAAGTATGTCATACTGAAGGAACGAGGAAAAATGAGATTAACAGGAAATGTATCAAAATTTACAAGGACCTTGCATCCGCTAGTGAATTGAACATATATTGAAGCAAGTTCTTTGCATCCCCCATAGAGCGCAGCTGATTCCAGCGTCCACGGCTACTAAAAGCACGTTCCCGTTCCTCTGCTTCTGAAAGTTGTGAAGCCATTGCTACAAGTGAATTTGAAGAAATACTAAGCATGTTCTCAAGAGAAGCGATTCTTGCGATTCTTGCATTCGGAGACATTGAAGATGCCCTGAACAGATAAACGGGCAAAAAGGAAATGTTAAGAAAATTGAGGAGTTCAGAATAACATGTTCGTGCTTTCAGAAATGAAGTTTCAGACAATAATAAGGTAGCGGAAGGGGAAAATTGATTAAAATAAGAATACCTAGAGTAACCATTTTTACTCCGAGGAGGGCTAACACCCTTTGAAGCAAATTCATCAACTTGCCACAAAACAGCTAACTCTTCTGCCAATGCAGCTCGTCTGCAGGAAATCAAAGGCTTTAATATGAAAACTAGTATTTAGATGTCTTTTCAAATATCCACACAAGAAGAAAAAGATTGCTTGGATGCACAAGTGATAACATAATCCACAAGTGTACTACATACACTTGACTCTGCTTCTCGTACTCAAAGCGAACTTCATGAACATTCACCATGACTTCTAGCTCGTGATCCAGCCAACGTTGCAGGGATTTGTCATTGTTCTGGAAACAAAGAAAGCGACTTTAATTGGGATTGATCTAATAGGAGGACAAACCAACATTACAAAATAAGCAGGGAATTACCTGACCGTTCAATCCATTTCCATTGCTATTCACTGGAAAATAATCGACTATCAGTATCAAAAACTTTAAAAAATGTGAAATATTCCCCTTGCAAAGTAACTTCAATAATATGTAAAACAGTACTTCTGCTTCCAGTCAAATTCTATCAAAATGATTATGTTCTAGAAATCCAACTCACAAATTTAATGGTTATGATAGTAAGAAAATGATCTGCAGACCATGTATCATATTCAGAAAACAAGTTACCTGAGTTGTCACGAGCTGAAGATTTACGTGCTTCTAGCAATTCTTTCAGCCGTTTGGTAGCCATTGCTGCCTCTTCTGTCTTCCTCTGAAGAACCTGAAATAAGTTCGATTCAAGGAAGAAAGTTAATGAGTATTCAGTGAAACTGTAGATTCCTAAAATCTTCAACTAAGTGCTTCTCCCCCAGAACCTTAAAACAAAAAAAAGTTGTTTAGCGTTCATAAAAAATCCGTTCTATTGTTCTAAAAGAGAGGGAAAGGGGGAAAAAGAAAGAAAGAAAGAAAAAAAAAGAAAAACAACAAAGTAAAATGGAATGATGTACAATACAATTCAACAAGTAACTAGCAAAAGTTGAGATTTGTCCAAAAAGGAAGCACTTTTTATTTCCCATATTAATGATTTATGAAGCATATTTCTTGACATTAACATTTAATAAGTATATACGATGATAAAGAATAGACACATCAAAATTTAGAATATTTCTTCATTGTATACGTCCAACAATATTTTATTAACAAAGTGATTAGAATTTCATTTATCATTCTAAGCAAAATGAAAAAAACATAACGCCCTTCAACTACAAAGGTTCGTGCTTTCAATTCCAAAATAGAACTTCTAGCAAATTTAGCATCATAATATTTTTCTATTTTCTTAAAATAGTAGGAAATTACACAAATATAAAGGCGCTAGATGAGATTTGTCCAAAAAGGAAGCACTTTTTATTTCCCATATTAATGATTTATGAAGCATATTTCTTGACATTAACATTGAATAAGTATATACGATGATAAAGAATAGACACATCCAATTTTAGAATATTTCTTCGTTGTATACGTCCAACAACATTTTATTAACAAAGTGATTAGAATTTCATTTATCATTCTAAGCAAAATGAAAAAAACATGATGCCCTTCAACTACGAAGGTTCGTGCTTTCAATTCCAAAATAGAACTTCTAGCAAATTTAGCATCATAATATTTTTCTATAGTCTTAAAATAGTAGGAAATTACACAAATAGAAGGGCATAAGGTACTAACCATTTTCTGTCGCTGATTCAAAGCTTGCAGTTTATGTCTTTCATATTCGTTTCTTCTTCCTTCCTTCTTTAGCTGAATAAAAAGATATACAATTCAAAATGATGATTAATTGACATGCTAGTGGTACAAACTAAAAAGTAGACAAATAATCCATGCAGTAAAATATGTATCTAAATTGTAATACAGAAAATTTGTAGACAAGTAGTATACACTTGTAGGTGCTGTTTCATTAGCAAAAGTCAAAAATTGCCATTTCCAATTCTGACTGAGGAGATCATTTGGAAAATCTATCTCATAAAAGCTGTAGGATTCAAATCCTGCATTATCTTGAATTCTCTCTTTCGCATTATAATTACAACCACTAAGGGGTTCTTCATTTTTTTTCTTTTTCCCCCCGCTTAAACGTTCTAACCAATATATAACTTCTCTTTTCTATATCTTCTTTTCTCAAGATGCAATGGTACCTGCAATAATTCCTTTGCTCTTCCGATCTTCCACTGCCGGAACTGTTCAGCCTCTTGTTTAATCTTATGTTGCAGTTGAACCTACAACAACAGCGAACATTAGAAATACTTAGCCATATGTAAAAAGGAAAATATTTATACAAAGGAAGAAGAAATCAAACCTTCTGTGCCTTGATGCACTGAATTTCCTCTTGTAATTTTTTTGCTGCTTCATCACTTTTCTGTTTCTGCTTTAAAAGTTGAACCTGATTCTCTTGTTTCTTTTTAAGATCTTGTATCTGTATGTGTGGATGGGTGGAACTTCTTAGAATAAGGGAAAAGATCATAAAAAATTTTATTCTTCATTAGAATCCACCAGGAAATATTATCTGTAACCTGTGCTTCAAGTGCTTTTAGCTTCTGAGAATGCATATCCTGCAATTTGTGTGCATGTCCATCTGAATTAGCAGAAAGGTTTTCAACTTCTGCCAATAGTCGATCCCTCTCTTGCTGTATACATCAAATTGTACAATATAAGAACATCAGCACCAAAGTGCCAATGAGTATACAGTGATTTTAATAGGCACAAGTTTGATGCGTAGTAGAAAGAGGATTGGACAGTATTAAAGAAGGAAAAAATAATGAATCCTTCTTGATTTATCATCTAGTCCCATCTAATATTGTTTACTAAACAGAGACTAGTAGGACTAGACCTGGACAGTCCTTTTTTCCTCCTCCAGTTCCATAATTTTCTTTCCAAAGTGTTGCTTAAGAGCTGTTGTGCCACCATCTCCGAAAAGTTTCATCTCCGACTGCAAGATGTAATGCAAAACAATATGTTAGGCAACGAAGTTATTTGTTGCTCTTCCGATCTGATTAATAATCAACCAAAGGTTCCTACAGGACACTGCTATTCATAATGAATCTAGAGTTGTACATTTGCAGGTAATTGTCAGATAAGGAAGTCGTACACTTCCATGAGTAGTTCTTAGGAGCCATTATGCCTGCTAGTTGGAATTGGTTGAGTATATGTTCACATATGGTAACTTGATCTATTACTGGCGCCTTCAAGGTCAACTTGATTATAGTGATGTGTTCATTTCACACTCAGCATATATATCACCGCTTTGGTATCTAGTCTTGCAGCATTTTACTCGTGTTCCATTGCGAACACCAAAGATATCCTTTATTTGGTCCCGTTAGATATATGTAGCACACTCCAACTCCAGTCCCCTTTTTAGTGTGTTCTTGTTCGCTTCCTTCTAATATATGTTCTTCTTGATTATTTTTAATGTAATTTCACAACTTTCATATTTCATTGCTGTTTGAACATCTTTACATACCACCCTGCAAATTCATTTCTTCCACATAGATGATATTTTTTCATATATGCAGGACAGAGGCATGAATATCGGCAAGAAAGTCCATAACCTTATTATCAAAGATATATTAAATGTATTCAAGAATTTTGAATACCTCTTTCTGCTCCAAACGCCTATTTAACTCGTTTAATTCTTTGTCCATAGTACTTTGCAAATAGGTATGCTCCAGCTCTTTTGCCGTATCTTCGTCAATATCTCCCGAATCGCCTACAAGAAAAAGTAAATCCCTATTTGCAATGAAGTCATAAATAAATATAGATAAGCTGTCTAGAAATGAAGTTTAGTACTTCAAGATCATCCTACCGTGATAAATTTGAGTTACCATCCATACACAAGTTAAAATATGAAATCAACATCAAACCCCCTTCAAGACCTAAGAAAACATACCACTTTCGCTCATTTGATAATCTGATGAATCCATACTTTGCAACCCCCTTTTGACCTCCTGACTTTTTACAGAAAAATTGCAACCAACCTGGAGAATTCATTTGGCCTCGAAAAATAAGAAGGTAGACTTACATGATCTTCAACAGGTATAGAAATCCAGCTACACTACTTGATATCCCACTTGAGTATAAAATAATTAAAATGTCAACTATGAAAAGAGGGCATCTACAAAAAATTTAAAAGCAATGCAATTATGTCAATGATCTATGTCATACATTAGCATCAGCATCGCATTGCACAACAGCAGTCCTGCCATTTCGGTATTCATTAAGCTCTCGGCACAACTCCTCATTGGTGGCCTCAAGCCAAGCAATCCTATCTTTGAGAACCTGCACAAAGCCTTTAGTTAAGACTTCTAGAGTATGTTAGGTACGTATCAATAGACAGAGATTCACAATTAGACCAGATTCGATGTAATAAAGGAATCAATTATACCTGTACTTCGTCAGATGAAACTCCTGCGCGGGCACAAAGTTCTGCTTGCAAATACTCTAGTTGCTGTCGCATCTTAAGCATTTCATTGGACATTGGGTCTCTGTTAATCTGGCCAGTAAAGACACAGAAATTTTGATATCAGAAAATTCAGGAAAAAGAGATCTCCATCGTGGTAAACTTGTCAAATTACGGACCTATATATGTGGGGTAAGCAAATAAAATAACATACCACAGGCTTGTTTTGGATATTCCTGGCACGATTGGCATATTTCAGAGTATTAAGAGTTTCTTCAGCATTTATATCAGCAGGACTAACACAGGCTACAAAAAGAAAAAAAATATTTTCGGACAAACATGATTATGATAACTTGCCTAAAATTTCGATAGATAAGAATAAAAACAAAGGACAACGTTCCACTTGTGAACGTATATAAACTACCTATCATGACTGTTCTGCTGTTTCCACCAAGAGAATCCTGCCAAAGTTAACAGACATAGACTTAATAGATCTTAATGAAGTCACAATATATGAGTAAACAAGCTCAAACAGGTAACTTTCCTAGGGAGTATCCAAAACAAAGAAAAAAGAGTTAAGACTGCTATAACTTCTCTATCATATCAAACCCTGCAAAGTAAACTAAACCAGTCAAGCGTGAGATTTGTAACTAAGAATTACAAACAATTTTAGTAATAAAAATTGTTATAGAATCAATTAGCTACCTACTTCACTAGATTTCATTTCTAATCATATCTTCTTTACATCTTACAGTAGCAATTTGATATGCCTCGTAGGTTTCCAATCAGTTTAAAATTTTTCAAGTAAAGATGTGTTTTCAGTGCTTCATGTATATATTGAGCTCAGCAGTATACCAAGCAAGTCACAGTTTTATAATGAAAGTATTAGACGGCTATGAGCATATTGTTAACATGAAAGGTGGTAGGCATGTCAAACCTGCAGTAGCCGAGTAAGTTTACTATCTCTATATGGTACATGAATGCCTTCTTTCCTCTTTTTCTCATCACCAAGCGCACTGATGACATTACCAAGAGCAAGAAGACCCCGATTAATATGAACTCCTGTGTAGAAAGAGATTGTCATATGCATCTTGTTATGAACAAATGCCTCTGTGGAAGCAAATACGTGCATGTTTAGTACAAGCATGCAACAAGACACTAGTTCAGTGAACAAGATTTTCAGCTTCATTTTCTACTTAAAAAAAAAAAAAAAAAAAAAAAAAAAAAAAAAAGAGACTTCAGTTCTCATCGGATGTATCTAACTGAATGTGTATTCCTACGTACCTTCCTTAAAACGGAGACCATCGGAGCCCGTTCTCTTTGCTCGTTCTGATCCAGCAAGATCCACCAAATGTAACTTGGCACAAAGATATTCTTCTGTCATACAGTCATTGAGATTGTCATCACTGGAAACACCCGGATGCAGTCTTCTCATCTGCTCCACCGTGATGGTGAAGATGGCATGAGACCGACTAGAGGAAAGAGAAGAAAGAGGGTCATTTTCTCATTAGTGACTAGAGACAAATCAAGGAATGAAATTCCATTAGTTCTTTTCTGCAAATGTACTCCATCAGTTGTTTCATCAAACAGGAATCACATAGGTTGACCATTGTGTGAATATTGTACATTAAAAGTAATACATAGATAATTAAAATACTTATGTGAAGATGATAATTTAGCCCTTGTTCTTCAAAGCTTTTAACCTACTAAAAAGCTGGTCAATGAGTAAAATTTAAATACCAACCACATCAAAAATTATTTTCACATTTTCTAATCACTCTCCACTTCTACATCTCACATACTCCAAAAAATCAAGTAAAAGGACATCAAAGATGAAGTGTTATGAGAAACCAACACCCAGTCTCATCGTATTGCTGAACATGAAAAGGAAGTTTAAGGATCCAGTAAAACTAAAAAAATTAGTTTCAGCTATATATCGCTTATATTTTTCCCAACAGAATCTTTTAAATTCCTGATTATTGAAAGAAATTAGGCAGCAGTTGTACAATGAAACGAGAACCTACTTTATGTTAAATGACTGCTAACTAGACCATCTATCTTCTAGTACGTCAAACAAACAATAACTCACTTTTTTATGCAACTGAGCATATCCACGTCACAACAACCAGGTTCAAAGAACCAGATCGGGATCTAAGTTGTCCATATAAATTTCCTATCTATTTCCAACCCAAGACAGGAATTGCCTAACTAATTGCCAAGATTCAACAAAAGACAAAACTAGACGGTGCATTTTGTAGTCTTGGTAATATGAACTTGTATCCTAAAGGCCATCAATATTTCTCATGAGGAACAAACAAGAATAAAATTGCAGTATCAACCTTGACTGATTGTTCATATTCGTGCTCCCGGTTGCTCTGCATACCGATCCTTGTTCCAGGCAATCAGCCATTTCTTTTAGTGTTTTGACACTTCGTTCAGTAGTTCCAGCAAGGGTAATAACGCCATCGGATGTTTCACGAATTTGTATGGGAGGTTTCCCAGGAATTGTTACTTTCCCCACATGTCCATTCGCAGCATCTGGTTTGCTAGCAGAACTGGGATCCAGCAAGTCTCGGACTTCCTCTTTGTGTATCTTCACATGAGAACATTTTCAATAAACATGTGTTAGTACCCTGGAATGCCTTTAATGCCATGCGGCTAAAGCTACTTATTTAAAAGCTTAAGCTATTAAACCGAGCTATATTTAGATTATTCAAATCTACCTTGTCCAAGCATGGTGTTTAAATATCAGCGATTTAATAATTAAAAAAAATGTGGAGAAATTAAAATGACTAAAGAATGTCAACTATTTGCTTAATTTAGCAAATCATGGAAACTAAAAGATGTGCTCTGTTCAGCCAACGCATTTCTATAATCAAAAACTAAATTTATATATGGAAGTTGTAATTACACCTGCTTGGACATCAAGGTACCACTGTCATTGTTCAAATCATCGAACCATTATGCAACAAAAAGTAAGATATTTTTATTTTAAAAAAAAAAATGCACATTCGTCAAAGGCTTTTGAAAATTTTTTCATTAATAAATAAAAGTTGTTTGATCGACTTTGAGCACATGAATGAACCTTTGAACTGCTAGATATATAGCAATTAACACATTTGCTTTGATAGTTTATCTCAATGCTTTACTATAATGCAATGCCATTAGGACAAAAAATGCTATGAAGTAAACATCTTTAGCAGTATAGACATCAATCAACTGTTGGACAAGAGAAGACACAAGCAGAAAGCAGTCTACCATATATATTACTCTTAGAAATGAGGGGTAATATGAAAGTGATCCTCTGAGAAGTGATTTATGAAAAGTGATATTTTGGAAGAATAGATCATAGTCATTAGGAAGTATGGAAACAATTAGGAAATGTGAAAAATAATATCCTTTTGGAGGATGTGTGGTTGGAAATGAGTGCAGGGAAAAGTTAACTTTTACAAAATAAATTCCATCAAGCGCTTACTCAATTGTATCTTTTATATACTTTCCAGGTGAGAACTTCTAGAGTATTATCAATATATCATTATGAAGAGGCCAAGAGTTTATTACTGAGCACTCCAGTCACATTATTGAAACTCATTTTGAAAATCAAATTATAATTCTGACTACCACCACTTTGACAATTCTCAATTACAACCAAACATTTCAAATGCCCATTAAATCTCAACTACTCATTTCACCTCATTATAATTCAACTCAATAATGAGAATGAAACAGCCACTATCGTATACTGCTTCTAAATATGTCCTTTAGCCCAGACGCGTACAAACAAGTGAAAACTAAATAGTCTTAGGCAGTGCATGAGATCGTTAACACGTTTCCAGAGAATGCGACCAAGTGTTGAAGGAATGAAAGGCCAAACCTCAATGAATGAAACGTGCAATTGAAATTCAATCTCATGCTTCAGTGTTTCAATCTTGCTGAACAAAGCATTCATAACTTTGGGAATCAATCCTGTTTGGTATCCGTCTTTTAGACTGGTGCCCATAGTATAAGTTTTCCCTGAACCCGTCTGCAACAAATCAAAATGTCAAATCTTTCAATATACTAACTAATTATGGATTTTTTTGAATTATAATTGTGCTACAATTGCAAAATTTCTAACACATGACAATGCCTTACCTGGCCATAGGCTAGAACAGTTGCATTATATCCTTGAAGCAAGCCATCAACTAGAGGAGAAACACACTCTTCATACATGGCAGAAGAGGGAGAGCCAGTACTCCCATAAACATGATCAAACGTAAAGGAATGTGAGCCAATTTGCACCTGCATCGAAATCACAAACAAAAAATAAATACGAAAGAAATTCATAATTGTAAATATACCTTAAAAATATAGGACAGTTTCCAAGCAAAATGTAATGCATGTTTATCTGCTCTAGCAAGAAGATCAAAAGACCAATTAGCTCTTCCACACAAAATATTTTAAGAAAAATTAAATCATAATCTCCAAGATGAGACTAGTCAAAGTCTACTTGCGCCCAAGGGGGCAAAGTCACAATTTAGACTATTAAAAGGGATCTAAGATTGAAGCGGATAATAATTTGAGCCAGTGAAGATAAAGTACAAGCACACACCAATGACATCGTATTTCATGCCGCCTTTTTCTGGAAAAACAATTTACACCATCCCAAACAAAAGAATTGCAAATTATCAGTTTTGTTTGCCAATGATAGACGAGAAGTAGGAGGAGTCAGAGACCAAAAGAAGATGTCAAGGGGAACTAAAAAGTAAAAAATAAGAACAGTGATGTATTTCATACAAGTATCATGAAACCCACCCGTTCAAAAATATGAGAATGAAAACTAAATGAACCAAGCAATGACAAACTGAAGAAAAGGTATTCTTCTAGTTCCAGAAACTTACTCAAGTTAATAAATACTAACTGATTATATGACATATTAAGTGCTTCCTAGGATAATGCCACACAACCAGCAGTAAATATAGAAATATGCAACAAAAGCAATTAATTTTGCTGCCTGGACATCGGAAGTAACTCCGTTGATCCATGATTTATAGGCAGTTGACCAAGAACTAATCCCATAACCCATTCTTTTTTAATGAGAAAACAAGTCATAGAATGATGATGTCAATAAATCAAGAAGCAAATCCAAAGAAAACATAAATTGAGCAAAAAAACCAAAATACAACTCCTATAGATCCCTTCCCCCACCCGCATTATACATAGTCCCAAATCACAGATGAGAAATTTCCAAGTAAACCTGCACCCTAAATTGCTCCGCTTTTCTTTAGCAATGGGATATATGCGTCCAACCTAGAAGTTAAGGTACAAAGGGAATGAAACAAAACAAAGAGGGAGGGAGGGAGGGAGGGAGACTTTCTACCATATGGCCTCAAAGACGCCTATGGACCAACTAAAATCTATAGGCACCAAACGTTTTTAGAATTCCCATATTTTATTTTATACACATACTATTATCACGCAAATTTCTTATTCGTTCCGGAATTGTGAATCAATTCTACTCTGTCACCAAATATATGCCCAATGAGAGCAAAAGGTTCATCAGAGAGACAATATAAAAGAGATCGGAAGAGCATATTCATTTTCCTTCAATATAGACCACCCAATCATGGAATTGATGTGCAAAATCAGCCAAATTCAGATCAAAATTCAGAGTACAAGAGCTCAGACACCACATGCAGTGCTCCTTAATTTCCCCAGACTGTAAAGCTAAAATCTTGAAAGACATATACAGCAACATAAAGATCAGATCTTCAGGAAATCATCAAATCCAACCCAGTAATCTGATTCAAACATCCCAATAGCACCTCAATCCCAAGAAAAGGGTGAAAGTCTTAAGTTTTTCACAATATGAGTAGTCCACAGCAAAAAACCCATATCACATTATGAGTTATATGAGTACCTGAGGCTTCCCAGTGACTACAGTAACACAATCTTTACAACCTTGAAGGGCTTCATCTCCTAAAAGAGGTCTGATGTGTACTGCCACTTTAACGGAACAATTCTCTCCCGGTGAAAAACCGGCTTCCATTGCCGGAAAACACTTGTTTTCGCCAAGAAACTTTTACAGTTAAAAGAACCCGCGACAGACAGACAGAGAGCAGTCAACTGTGCTGAAAAAACAGTTAGCTGGAATTTTTGGCAGAATTTGTGTAGAGAGAGAGAGAGAAGTTAAGTGTGAGAGAAGAGTCCTTGTACAAGAAAGTGATGCCGCAACTCAGAGGGAGAGAGATGGCAAGAAGATTGCTACCTAGAACGTAAAATGGACACAGAGAAAAAGAAGGAAGAAAAAATATAGCAAAAGGGTAGTTGAGGAATAGAAGCCTTCTACAAAGGTGTCATAGTCATACAATCAAAGCATGAACCAACCCCCACCCCCACCCCCAAAATCCCCAAAAACCCCAAAAAAAATATTAATAATAATAATAGTAGTAGTAAATGAAAACCCCCACCTCAACCATGTGCAGTATAACAACAACAATACTCTCTCATTCCCATAAAACTTATCTCGGTTTCACTTTTTATTTATTCTAAATTATTGTCTATTTTTGTTAGTTATTTTTTTAATTTTTTTATGTGCTCATATTTAATTTACATTGATATTAACAAATAAGAAGAGTACCAATAATAGAAGTGTTAAATCACCATTTTATTGATATGGGTTAATTACAACTCAAAAAAGAGAGTCACAATAGAGGTGTTAGTAAATTTGTCAAAAGGACTATTTTATCTTTTAAGTTATAATTATTATTAAAATTAATAACAATTTTAACAACAATAGTGGCATTTTCTCACTTACTTATCATTTAATTTATTTAATAATTATTGATTTTGGACTCTTAGATAAATAAATTATAAAAATTGACCAATAAACTTAATTTGTAATTCAATTTAACACCTTCAATATGTTAATTTTAATATCTCTAAGAATATGATTAATGTGGAGGGAAAACCCAAAATTTAAATTTTTTTCCCTCACAAAATCATTTAATGTAGGGAGGAGGAGGGCGAAAAAAACCATAGTGGGAATTTGAGGCTAAATCTAGCCCCAAACTTACCTTCCCCCCCTCCTCCACTTTATTAATTAACACTATATATAAAAAATAAATTAATGTAAAATATTGAATATCTATTGTACTATAAAAAAATAATGACAAAATAATTTGTACAAAATTTTTAAAAAATAAACAAAATACTTTAATATATTTTTTCCAATTTTTCCACTACACATTATTTAGAAATAGGTTTTTTCCCATTGATTTTTTCCTCTTAGTTTTTTTCCCATAACTTTTTCCCACAACATTAATCTTGCTCTAATGTATTAGCAACTGATAACTAAATTTAAAATGTTAACATGTCCTTGTACAATTACTTAAAATTCCTTTTCTTTTAGTTATATGGTTAAATTTAACAACTATGTAGATGTTCTAATAAAGTTGAATAATAATTAACTGAATGAGCATATTAAGAAAAATATTGATAAATTTTACTTTTCTAAGAACATTAATTAGACTTTTTTAAATTATATAAAAAATGATATGAGACTATTTTTATAGGACGGAGAGAGTAATAATTAAGTGGTATGTAAAAAATTCAACTGTACATAATATAACCATGTAATTATATTAAAAAAATATCGGAAAGAAGGAAAAATGTGTATTACTCTAAGACATATATTTTTAACTAATTAAGAACTCACATATATATTTAAAAGTCTCAATTTAGCAATAAATTGATTCTTATAAATTCACATTTCAATTTTTATTTCACCATAATAGATCGAAGTACGGTACTTTTAAAATATCCGGAATCTTGTTTATAACAAAAGACTCAAAATCCATTTTTTTCCCCTGAAAGAAGAAGACTCAAAAATCTTAAAATCGACTCCATTTATTGTTTGGTTTTCCATGGTTGGGGTGGCTTTTTCTTGGTGTTCCCAAAAACATGGCACAATTTTTTGGTAGGATAATGTAGGATACCAAGACTTAAATTGCACGCAATGCCCAAGAAAAAGTGAAAAAGAAACAAGTATACTGGCATACGTGTGTACATACATAAGCATATATATTTTTTCGGTTTCCCAAAATGCCCTCCATGTCCTAACGGTCCCTCTCATTTTCCACCAAAAACAGTTGTCACCACCGTTTTGGCCGTTAGATATTTACTTGTTTGCCCTTTTGTTGTGGCGTGCTTCATGCTTGTGTGGAGGGGAAAATGTTTCCATTTTTCTTTCTTCTTTCCCTCATGTTAAGAGAAAATAAAATGCTAAACAGACTCCGTTTTTAATTGTACAAATAAATAAAGAATAATGTTGTCTTCACTTTAGTTGTTATTTCTTTATAATATTTGAATAAATTAATATCCACGTGTATTTATACGTCTCCACCTATCCCACAATGTAGTATTGTCCATTAATCTCTAGTCGAGATAAATAATATTACTCATAAATAAATACTCGAGTATAAATAAATAACATTACTCATAAATAAATACTACACTAACTTATTTCTATTTTCTATTAATAAAAATCTTGTTTTGGACGATGGTTTCTGTTTAATGATTTTGTTAACGTGCTTTAAAACAAAAACTAAATACTTAATTGCACTTTTAATTTTTTTCTAATTTATTTAAAATATGGACAGCAAATAAGAACTTCTATGCATTGATGATAAAATTTTTAATAGCTGCATTCTGTGAAAGCAACTGAATTGATGATATTATTCTGTTAAGCACAAGACTCTCCTTCGACATCTAAATTTTATGTAGATTATGCTAGTTTTCAAGGTGTACGCGTATTAAAAGGTGATGGAATCGCCGATCCACGTGATACGGAATCTCTACACGATTACAAGAGAGTTGTTGGACACAAGGAGAGTACAAAGTGGTCTATGTATGTGTACCTCCCCTTAATTTAATGTTTTATAATTAATGTACCCAACTTAATTAATTAAGCATTAACAAAGGGTTTGTGTTTCTTAATTGTGAACTTGATTATTTTATTTATACCTAAAAGGCGTCTTCTTTCGGTACATGAAAGCAGTTTTTATTACTCCCTCTCATTAAAATAGGCCAAATTTCTATTTTATTTATCTCACATTATAGTTCACTTATATAAACGAAGTTGAATAATTAATTTCTTTTTTAAATATATCTTTAGTCCAACTACTGATAAATTTATAGTGTATTAAACTGAATTAGTTTTGAATAAGGGTATAGTAGGGGAAATTAAATGTAAATTTTTCATTTTTAACTATACATCAATTCACGTTTCTTAATTCATGAGATTAGTTGTTGTGAGTCTATTTTTATGAGACGAAAGTAGTACATATCATAATGCAATTAGAGGGAAAAAATCTCAGCACTCCAGGAGTAATGTGCACTCAGTGCTTCACCCACTATATTTTTGTCATATGTATTATCATTGGTCGCAGCCCCAATTAACACTACCAACATTCTCTTGAATTGCATTTTTGTTTTTTATATTTTGTCTCAACTGAAATTTTCCTTTTTTTGGTTTTAACCTCAGTTTTTCACTTCAATTTTTCTTTTTTTCATCTTATGTTCACACCCAAATTTTGATGCCGAGGCATCAAAATCTGATGCCGAAATTTTCGTTCAATGTTCACACCTATGATATTCATACAAATTTTGATGCCTAAAATTCACATATTGTTTATTTCAAAGCGTTAATTTCACAAATTGTCTCAAACCTTTGAGCTAAGTCTCGAAACCCCAACCTTTTTTTTCACACCCCACAACTTCCAACATTTGCTAAATACACACAAATCGTCCTTTTTTCCACTATAATATAAAATTTTTAATAAAATAACGATTATGCCCTTGAACTTTTTAAATTTTTTTAAAAATAATAAAAAAATTTAAAAACTCAACCCACGCCATCCCCACACCACGTCCCCCTCCTCCTTCTGCCGAAATTCTGTGGCCAGCCACTGGAAAGATACCATTCTGGCGACCAAAAAGAGGGGTGAGTTTCATAAGATTATGAACTATAAAGTCGCACTCTGGCTTTCTAGAAAATCCATTGCTTCCTCTTCAAGAACTCTTAACTTAATAAGGATTTTATACAAAAAGCACATATTTCTAACAAACAATTTTGACATTTAAATCTATTGAGAAAGCTGGATACTAGGGGCAATTACAACAATTAACGTAATCACTGTCATTATCACATCTTCATTAATAGTATTTATTAATCATGCTTCCCTAGTTAACAGATTATATTTATTTGGGTATTTAGAACTTAAATGGTCAGGTGTTTGGCAAGCAAAACATGTAAGATGGCAGCAAAATAGAGGGGATTCACTTTCTCCTCCCTTTGTTAGACAAATACTGCTGAAAATGGCAGCAAATCACTGCCAGAAAACTACTGTCATTTTCTGGTAGTACAAATGTGGGGTGAATCCTCCCCCACTTTTATTGCCGCATGGCAGCAAAATGAGAAGGATTCTCCCCCCCTTCCCATCAAAGTTTGTGAGACAAATGCTGTCAAAAATGGCAACAAAATCGTTATCATTTCCTGCAGCACAAAAGTGGGATGAACACCCCATCCAAATTTGCTGCCAAAAATGGCAGCAAAATAAAGGGGGATTCACCCCTCCACCTTTCTAGTGCCGGAATGCTATCTTTCCGGCGTCAGCTGCCGGAATTCTTGCCGAAAAGGAAGGGGCAGGGTAGGGTAGGGTAGGGTAGGGTGGGGATGGGGTGGTTTTAGTTTTTTAATTTTTTTATTATTTTTCAAAAAATTTAAAAAGTTTAAGGGCATAATCGTTATTTTGTTAAAATTTTTATGGAATAGTGAAAAAAAGACGATTTATATGTATTTATCAAATGTTAGGACTGTGAGGTGTGAAAAAAAGGGTTGGGATGAAACCGAGACTTAACTCAAAAGTTGGGGACGATTTATAAAATTAACCCTATTTCAAATTATAAAGTACTTTTATTTCATTAACATATATAACGACAAGAAATTATTGTTACTTTTTTTATCTATAAGATTATTTTGCTCTCAATGGGTCCATGAATTCAATAAAATCAACTAAAATATATATTATTGGACGAAATAAATTCATGTAGAAATCCTCAAAAGCATTTTGTATGTTAACAATGATTTTAAAAAAGAAATAAACTTAAAAATAGCAGTTAAAGTAAATTTAAATTTCTACCAACCACACCATCCGAACAACTCTTGTGAGCCTGTTAAACACTTTTCAAAGAAAACGAAGACATTGTTAGAAGCTTGTTCAAGCTAAACCACAAACATCTTATCGTACACTCAAATTCTGTTCTTTTGCTTGGTAATCATATGGATTTTCTATAGTAATAAATCTGGTTTCGGATACGGAACCAGATCTGTTAAGGTGGTGCCCAGTCAGCGTCACCTAAACATATCTGGTTCCGAAGATCTGTTATTATAGAAGGACTAGGTAATCATATGCATCAAATTTACACAGCATTGCACTTAAAAGTTCAATATTAAAACTAGTTATTATGTAGCTAATAGATAAAGTCTCGAAATGAAACATTCGTAAATCCAAAAAATGAAAAGATGATCCTAAATATAACACATAATCCCCTAAGACTTTTGTCAAGTTCATGCACAAAAGATGAAGATAACAATTAAAATAGCAAACTGACAGTGCATTCAATCAAGTATATATACACAACATGTAAGGCATAAATTAACTGACCATTTGATTTTCATTTGCTTGTGAACGTGAATACACAAGTTTTCGGCATCAAAATCTGGGTGTGAACGTGAAATTGAAAAAAAAAAAAAAAGGTGAAATGAAAAATTAAAGTTAAAACCAAAAAGGAAAATTTCAGTTGAGAAAAAAAATATAAAACGAAAATACAATTCAAAAGAATGTTAACGGTGTTAATTGGGTGTGAGTTGTTGAAGTGAGACTACTGATAATACATATGACAAAATATAGTGGGTTGTCTTTTGAGTCTTTTGTTTGATGAAACCTCTTGCTTATGTCTAATTGAGAAACAAAGCAAAATTAGGGGACACGCAATAAATAGTTTTTGAGGAAGGATTTGTGTTCGAAAATGAAATTTGACCACGACTGACTTTTTTTGAAAAAAAAAAAATTTGGCATTAAGTCTTAAAATTAACTAGTAACCGTTCGGAAAAAAATAATATAATAATTAGATAAAACCAGAGTTATTATATTAGTTCTGATATCCCACTAGACATCTAACAGCATTACTCCTATGTGATGGCATGCCACATTAAAAACTCCATGTGAGTTCCCAACTTTCTAGTGACACACTACATAGGCGTTGAAGTCTGATGGAAGATCATCTCTAAAGTAATTACGAAAACGCATTATTATCAATGTAAAATAAAATGTTAGAGTAGTGTACATTCTAAAGTATCCTCCCACACCACCCAACCCACTATTTTTCCTATATATATAAGTTGTTGAATGGATTAGGGGACCCATTTTGTTAACAAGGCATTCAACTCCCACCATAAAAAAGAACAGGGGATGCTGGTGGGGAAGAAGGGCTCTCAATAAGTTGTTGTATTGGGGTTATTATCCAAAATTTTGGGTCCTATATTAAAGCACCACTTGGTTAGATTTTTCTTTTCTTCTTTTTGGTGATTGTCATAATTCCATATCAATGTATTGCACATGGTTTTGTTATTAGTTATACCATATTATAAACTTTTAAATCTTTGTTTGTTTTCTTCCTAATTTTGAAACTATGAATTTTAGGCCCCCATTAATTTTTTCTATACTCAACAAAGATACAGAATAGATACAACATTAACTTAAGTGCAAAGTTTCTCTTGACAATCGTCGATTCTATCTGTTCATTTCAAATAAATTTTCGATCCATCCGTCCATGGCCATGGTCCTAAATTCTCTCACACACAATTATATTTTTTGGTAATATATATCAAGAAAAATATTCATAGAAAAAGTTCTTGTCTTAAGTTTGTTCTGAGATGGGTTATCTCAATTGAAGTCGTTGAACTGCAACAACATTTTGATGCACGAACAGTTGAATACAACGGTCATCTCGACAATCATCTTGTAGTGATTTTCTTTACATACACACAATGTTTACATGTGTAAACGTGTATGGATACAGATGGGTGCATGATTTAGGGTTTTGGAGTGTAGCAAAATAGTAAGAGTTAAGGGGTCCAAGAGGAAAGAAAAGGCAGTGTTTGGAAAGAGTGGGGAGAGGTAGTAAAGGCAGTGAGACCCACATATTTAGACGTAGCCAGCTGCTGGTCTCCTACCTCACATGGCGCTTTGAGTCTCCTATTCCTATATAATAATCTTCTGGGGTCCCACTTTCACTCAGTCAATACTCACAGTCAAGGCTCCTGATGGCCGCACCCTTTTCTTTGGGGTTTTCTTAACCCAATTGGTTTGTCAACTTAATTCTAGGATTATGCAAATCAAAAAAGAGTGCAACATGGATAGCTATAATTAGTAAGAGATTAACCATGTATACAAGTCTGGACCGTTAGTCAAACTCTTTGATCCACCTTGATACTTTAACAAGAAACTCTCAAACTCTATATATCAGTCTTTGGGGAAATGATTTTGTACTAAGCGTCTAGTTATATAGGAATCAACTTCGTGAAGAAAAGAAACAATACGTTAGCATGTAAAAGTAAGAGGCGTGTGTTCTTCTTTTATTGGGTCATATCGAGAGGTTAATCTTTATGTGGGAACCAATTTTATAAAGAAAAGACATTGAATGTTGACAAGTAATAGAAGGGTTAATTTCACATATCGTCTTCAACATTTGATATTAGTCTCAACTCAGTCCTTAACCTTTTTTCAACCCGCTGAGTCCTCAACCTTTTATTAATTTACACAAATGGTCCTTTTTAACAGTTTCCGTTAATTTTTCTATTAACTCTTCGATCGAATTATTATTATGCCCTCCTCTTTTTAAAATTAAAAACAAAAAGGTTTTAAAATATAAAAAAATCTTCCGATCTAAAAATAAAAATAAAAAAAGGAAGAAGGGTGGGTTCACCCCCACCTTTTCTGCAGGCTGGGAAACAGGCAGCAAACTTCTGTAAGAAAATGGCAACAAAATGGGAGAGACTTTCCTCTGTAAGCCATTCAATATGCCCTCAACTTTTATAAATTAAAAACAAAAGGTTTTACGGCAGCAAAACAAGGAGTGTTCACCCCTTTTTTTGGCTGTCAGGAATGGCAGTAGGTAGCAAACCTTTTGTTTTAATTTATAAAAGATGAGGGCATATTGGTAATTCAGTCGAGGATTTAACAAAAAATTGATGGATATCATAAAAAAGGATCATTTTGTGCTAATTAATGAAAGATTGAGGACCTAGAAGGTTGAAAAAAAATTTAGGGGCTCGCCTGATGCTAACCTCAAAGGTTGGAGAATTATTTGCAATTAACCCTAACAGCAAGGGGCATCATGTTATTCTTTTATTGAGTCATGTCAAGAGGTCAGTCTCTTATTAAGCCGGCCATCTGATTTTATATATGTATTTTGTGTGGATTTTGATAATTGTGTATGAATAGATTTCTTAAATACTAATGGAAGATAAATAATTCTAGCTTGACATAAAAAGTCATCTAACATGATTCACAAAGGTTCTCAAGTTTCTTGAAACTTATGCTTTGCCTAGTGTCTACCTAGTCTATGATCTAGGCCATACCTATCTCTTTCTTTTCACACTTTTCCTCCAACTTGTTAGTCTTTAAGATATTCTTACATCTTAGGAGAATTATTGGTGAGACTTATAATAAACAATACTCACAAGATTCTTTGATTTGTTATCAAATAAGTTTGTCTAAATTTATATAATATGGAAAGCTGAACATAATAAAACTAGTTAAAAGTATCTGTTAATGAAGGACGATTCATTATTGGTGTACTGAATTTTAAATAGTAAAAGTTATAAGAAATTTTTTCTCTAAAAGGAGTTAAAGCTGTAAAAACTAGTGATAAATATTTGAAGAAAAAGCACATGCTCTTTTTGGGATAACAATATGTTTCTAATTTTCATTGCTAATATACCATAAAATCATGGCAAAAACCCAAAACATGATATACCATAAAATCATGGCAAAAACCCAAAACATGATATATCTTATGAACTATTTATAATATCAGATAATTTTTCTTTTGTTTTCAAATTTTTATTAATCAATGTAAAATTCCGAACACTAAAATTTTTTTTTATTATTATGACTTTTAGTCATTTACAAAAGACACATTTGTTACAATATTTTGTTATTCGAGACAATGATACTGGAACTGGTTCAAAATGAGTATCCTTTTTTTTTCCTCCCGGTTTTTGTAGGGTTTGTATTATATTTTTTGGGAAGTGATTTCCTTAAAATTAGTGAATGTTTGAACGGAGAATGCATGACTGAAATTTATTGAAAAAAAATTGAATCACTTTCGGAATCAACTTATCAAAAGAATTCTAATAATTATAAATGAATTTGAGAAAAAGGCTATTATGAAAAATAGTGGGGAAAATCAATATACGACGTTGAAGTCTTGTATGGTTAATTAGTTACATTTATTTAATTTCAACAATATAATAATAATTTAAACTTATAAACGATAATAATAATGAATGATCACATGGAGATTGAAGCACAAGCTTTATTGAGTTGTCTAAATTAGGTAAGAGTTGAATGAATGACTGATTCATGAATGCAACTTTAATTTGGACTCCGAAACATCTTAATCAAAGGATGAATCCTAATTACAGTGCTTAGATATAATTAATAGAATGAGGTTAAGACACTAAGGACAAATTAAGGACTAGTAATTGGTGGGTGGGTGATGGCGTTGCTGACATGTAAATTATCATGTGTTTTAGGGCCCTTTTACCAATCAAACAACTTAACGTAAACAAAACTGATAATCACTTGTAAACATTTAAGCAGTAGTTCCATCAAACCTTAACTACCCTGTTAATTAAGGTGGTCCAAGAATATTTGTCGGTAATACAGTTCCTTATATATGTTTGTGTGTATTAAATCTCTCTCTCTCTGTCTTATTTTTTATTTTTTTAAAGGGAAAATACTGGTTCATTTTTTGGGTATCAAAATTGAGAATAATTATTTGAGGAAATAATTATTTGAGGATTACGAGGTCAACGAAAGAAATTCTGTTACTCTAATAATATTTGAGATAAAGAACCATAGCACATACTAATCAAGAAATAGCATGTATGTTCAACGGTCAGATTTTAACAATAAAGTGAGGGTCCTTGTATTCACATGTCAGTTATTGATTTCTCTAATACCGTGGAGTATAATACTCTTAGAATATGATGATAATTACGTTCGAGGTCAACATGTATGTTATTGTTTAGGTAAAATAGCTAGTCATGAATTGAAAAGGTTTTTGATTCCTATTGTCTAAGTAGAATGATAGGTGTATATTGCTATTTGTCTATATTGGAGATGGGCTTCTAATGTATTTGGTATTTTTTTATTAGATTAGATATTGAAGACGTGGTTATCTTCCTATATTTATGATTAGCTACCAATCATACAATCCAATGTGAAAATGTCAACTAGACCAGAGACGGTCTCCAAACTAGATATATAGTGTTACTCGGTAGGGATATATAAGATATCATACTAATAGTGTAACATGTTGGCTAATTACAATAATTACAATGCTTTGGACGTGACATTATTTTATTAATCAATTTTTAAATAATCAACGACTAATACCGAAAGTGATAGCTCAAGTGATAAACAACAACTTTTATTAGGATCGAGTTCTTAGGTTCAAGTTATACCCCTTCCCGAAGTTTTCCGCAATTGTATTACACGACGGGCTCTTCCGATCTGTTATATTGACACTACATGTTTTAGTAACCACACCACAGATCAATTGTATTGAAAATTCTTAATGTTTTAATATTATAATATTTACATTCATAATTTTTTATCGCAATTTTCATATTCAATTTTTGACCGGTTAGCACATTTTATATTTGAGACATGAATTTTCTTTCAAAAAATATGTTAAGATAAGGTAAAAATTTTATTTGCTTATAGTATTTTAAATTAAAAAGAAAAAATAAATAAAATAAAAAGACAACGAATTATTTCTTTATTTAAAATAAATAAAATAAAAACACAACGAATTATTTCTTTATTTAAAAATAGGCTAATATAATTTTTCAAGCATAACTAAAAATTGATGATAAAAATATGGAACAAAAAAATTTGAAATGTAAGTTACAACAACTTATATATTAAGGAATATCATTTTAATTAAATTGTGGCATGGCTATAAAAATGTGTAATGTGAGTATAATTGGCCAAAAAAATAAAATTAGGTGTTTAAGGGAACTTCTAACGAAAACAAGTATCAAACACCTTTGTCTCTTAAAATACACATACATGCATATATTGAACATCCACAATGGTTTGGTCAATGTAGAAAATGCCAACACTCGATGTATTATATCTCAAATCTTCTATTAGTGAAAAAGATCAAAAATATACAATACTTGGCAATAATAATGTGTATTAAAAGTGGACATTAGAAAAAGTGCCCGCCAGACGTCTTGATATTTTACGTCCTTCTATACGGTGACTTGGCTATTTTTTTTTTCGTTCTCGAGTTCTATATAAGAGTTTGATTTGACTCCACAAAAAAATTGCCTTAATTCTATACTCGATTTTAGAAAATTTTGGTTTTCAAGATAAAACTAAAGGGTAGAAATTTTTCAAAAGCACATATAGCAGTACCCAATTCATCAAGTACTTTTATACCCACTCTTTGATTAGGTTATGAGCAGGCATGTATCCTGTTTTTCTATAGAGTCAAATAGGGTTTCATGATATGAAACCAACTATCAATTAAAAGCAGCCAAATTAGCAAACCACACGCGACGACTTGTGGTTGTATGCGGGTTCCCTTTCAAAGCCCTATTTAATTTAACTATTATTACTCTCCCCATCTCGTAAAGATAGTCTACCTTCATTTTCATATAGATTAAGAAAACTCAATTAATATTTTTCAAAAAGTGCAATTTAAAAATGTATTTACACTTTCGCTTATTTATTATTTCATTTTAATTGTTAATCTTTGTTAATTACAATGCACAATAAAGAGAAGTATATTTGAACACTAAAAAATTAACTAAAGCAACTGGAATATAATTTGAGATAGATAGGAATAGAAGACTATTTTTGTGTGCTCTTCCGATCTAAATTTTTATTTTCGTAAATAAACAGGTAGGTAGCATGGCACCTATATCTCATGATACATACTCAACTCTAAACTGATTAGTCCAAATTTGCGTACTATTACTTTTTCCTACTGTTTAAATTTAAATTTGGCTGAACTAATCAGATCTACATATGAGATGAGACCCACCTGTCCTAATAAACGAATTAATCTCCATCATCCAATTCAACTCACTGCTTGACTGATTTTACATTTTTTATGTAAATGCAAACACAAAAGAATCCCCACCACTGTATGTGCACCTATCCCCATGAGAGCGGGGCACTCATTTCAACACTTAAACGCAATGTTTAGGTGAAAAAACTCAATGACAATTTATATAATATCAGTGGTTTCAAACAAAATCTTTTCTCCGATGTCAAATTGTCATTATTGTCACATACAAACTTAATACAAACGTAAGAATGACAAACCACGTCGAGAGTGATCAAAAGATATCATGTGGCCTACTATATTATTATGAAATTAAAGCAAGAAATATAGGCATCATTTTCACATACATTAAGTATTTATTATGTATACTCTTCTAATGAATTAACCTAAAATACAAACGGCAAAAGAATAAAAATTATAAGCGACCTAACTGCTCATTTGATTGAAATGTTCAGCCACTGAAATTCATTGCTTTGCCCTTAAAAAAACATAAATACCAAGTAAGATGAACTCAAGACTTCAGATCCAAATAAAAAAACTCAGGAAGTGTCAGTTTGAGGCAGCAGTAAATGATCAACTCTGTCCTCTTTTTCTTGTTCAAGTGGTAAACTGCAAGCTAAGAAAACTAACCCCACCCAACCCACCCCCACCCCGCCAAGACCCTTTGTATTTTCTTGCTGCTTCATGCACAAGGGAAGAATTGGGAACAGAAAGAAAGCTGACAGAAATTATCCGAAAACCCCGGCTTTCATTTTCTTCAACCTAACTTTTATTCTTGTTTTATTACTGAATTTTGAAGAGAAAAAGTTAATCCCAGCTATATATATTATAGGATAAATTTCACATATCGTCTCTAATCTTTGCACTTAAAATCCCTTGAGTCCCTAACTTTTTTTTAGCGCGCTGAGTCTTCAACTTTTCATAAATACGCACAAAAGGTCCCTTTTGACGGAATGCATCTAAAATTCTATTAACTCATTGGCCAAATTACCTCAATACCTTTACTCTTTAAATTTTAAAAAAATAAAAGGAATTTAAAAATATATAAAAATAAAAAAAGAAAAAATTTTAAAAAAAATGAAACTGAGAGGGGGGAGGTCCACCTCCACTATCACTGCCATTTAAGCTGTCGGAAATGGCAGTGATAGAGGGGAGTCTCCCCCATTTTTTTGCCGGCAGAAGAATGGGGGAGAGTCTTCCCCCATTCTTTTGCTACCATGTCTGGCTATCAGAAATGGCAGTGAGAGGGGAGAGTCTCCTCCTATTCTTCTGCCGATTTTTCTGCCATATTCCGGCAGAAAATTGAGGGGGGGGGACTCCCCCCTCTGTCTCCCCCCATTCTTCTGCCGGAAATGGTAGAAGAATGGGGGGAGTCTGCCCTCCCATTTTTTCTACCACACTCCGGCAAAAAAATTGGGCGTGGGGGGTGCCATTTTCGGCAGCTTCGGTAGTGAGAGGGGGGCTCCCCACCTTTTAGTTTTATTTTTTTCTTTTTTTTTGTAAATTTTTATGTTTGTTTTTTTTTTTTTTAAATTTAAAGAGTAAGGGTATTGAGGTAATGTGACCAATGAGTTAATAGAATTTTGGATGGATTTGTCAAGAGGGACGTTTTGTGCGTATTTATAAAAAGTTGAGGACTCAGCGCGCTAAAAAAAGATTAGGGACCCAAGTGATTCTAAGTGCAAAGCTTGGGGACGATATGTGAAATTTACCCTATATTATTCTACTGTTAGATAGTTTGGATGGAAACTAAGTAACCACACAACAGGTCGGCAGAGACGCCACAAATTTTGATTTGGGACTGCTCCAACAAGAATGTCTTTGAGTTTCAGTTTTTTTCATTTATGATAGTTTTTGAAGATTATCTTCTCATTTTTCAACTAGTACTTTCTAACTAAGGAAATGACTAAAAGACACTCAATTTAAAAGGTTTTATGTTTCATTCACGTTGTATTCAGATGATCAAGAAAGGGAATTATAAGGAAGCTAATATATATGTTTGATATATGTATGAATTATTAGTTTTTGTAATTGACTAATTATATCATTGCAATTAATGAGATTCTTATAACAATAAATCAAAGTTTACATGAATGATAGAATAAACATCTTCCTTTCTTTGCTCTCCCTCACTTAATTAATTGCAATGCTAGGTAAGCTCACACTGAAAACTTTTTTAAATCACTAACACTCATTTACAATTTTACATAAGTTTTCAGTGTTGTATTGATATAGAAATTAAGACGAATATGAAGATAAACCCATCGTTAATAGCATTGGTCCTAGGTTACTTTTACATTTTCCTTTTTCTGTGTTTTCAAAGTTTGTACTTTCACATGTCATGTGTTATATGTAACTAATTAGTTCTAGTTGGATTATTCTTAATCTAACTGCACCATATAAAATGAATTTTGTTGAAAAGAATAATTAAAGATTTTCTAGTTACAACTTATCTATCCATTATGGTTATATTGGTGCTTTTAGATAGATCCATCAAAGATCATTAACCAGTTTGATTTGGGAAGTGCTTGTGCTGTTCGAAGTTTGGACATGGGTCAAATTTTTAGTAGATGAGATATGATAATATATTAGGATGGTTGTTCCCTCAAAAGGATATGACTTTATACAGCTAAAAGAATTATCAATTATCTTTAAGTAAAATTGTCTTATATTTTTCTTGCAACTAATTGTTTGAGTTTTGCTTGGTAATTATGTTACTACTAGTATTAATTACAACTGAGAAAGAAAAATAAGTAGCTATATTGGTGTCACGGGCATAATCTATTAAGGGATAAATCCTAAATTAAAAAAAAACACTAACAAATAAATCATTAACATAAAAGCCTTTAAGATACTCCTCTTAATAAAGTTGACATTTCAACATAGAACATAAGTCTTAACATGGTATCGGACCTGTTTATACTCAAATTAAACAAGCAATTCGATCTGTTTAAGACTCAAATGAGCACATGAATTTCAAAATTTATTTGGTCCAATGAACCAGTATCATGAGGGGCTCGTTAAATGATAAATCCCATATAAAAAAATACAAATAAATAACCAATCCATAAAAGTAATTGGGTTAGTCCAATTTTAATAAAGTTGACATTTTAAAATAGAACCCAAATCTTAGTAAAATTAGTTGTAAAATTGGTACTATTCATTAATTTTGTCTTTGTAATGGGTTTATTACGAGTGGGTATGATTGGACGGATTTGAAAGACAGTCAATTTTACATCGAGTTGTTATATAAATCTAACGGGGTTTATATCTTAATATGTAGCTTGTATATTAAGTTTTTGATAGATTGTGAGTGCACTCACCTATAATATTGATCTGAATTGGAGAAAGAATATGATCTAAGATACCTTAATTAATTTCAATCTTAAATTACAAATTATCCTTTCAATCTTGCAATTGAAAACTCATCAAGTTTTTTGTAACTAGTCACTTACAACAATCTAATATATTACTTGCAATTGTCAAACACAGTAAATAATAAATAAATAAATTTAACTAAAAAATTTTTAAGTTTAAAAGCATAATTTTGTTTTTGTTTTTGTTTTTGTTTTTTGTTTTTTTTTTTTTTAAATTCCATTACTAGCAAATGAGAGCATGTACAATAGAAGTAAATAATTACCACTCTTTTTTTCTGCTTTTTGGTTGGCAGCTGAGATGTTTACAGCTTTTGGGCATTACAAGGCACGTTCATAATTACTCTCAGACAGCACAACATTCTGACTAAACCACATGATTAACTAAGACAGAATTCTTCATTAAAACCATTTCAAAGCTTTCATGTTTGAGAAAAATCTATTAAGAGACTGATGAAGTTTTAACACACACATATATATTTCTCACTTTCTTGTAAGTAGGAGGTACCAAACTCAACTCTCTCGTATCCATTAATAGATCGAGCTGATGTTATAACTTTAACATGGAAATACGTCTCACTTTCTTGTAAGTAGGACGTGCTTGACTCAATGGTCTCACTTTCACTTATAGACGGGCCACGAAACTCTTAGCTTGAGTCCTCAAACGACTATTCGCGATTTTTCTTAGTTTGCCAAACTTGTGTGGAATTTGTGGTCTGACAAATAAGTTAGATACTTTGATAGTCGCTTTCAAGTCTTATCACTAGTTGTGCGTTTTTGTGAAGCATAAATACTTTATTCCAATCCCTAAACACCATCTTTTTGCATGTGGGAGCTTCGCATCACATGCTCCCACCACCCTTTCTTTCTAACATTATTCTTATCCTCCTTTTTCATCTTTGCATGTCTCCTTTTATTCTATCATCCCACAAGCTAACTCTCTCTTTATTTCCCATTAAATCATTAGTCACATAATTAGTGACTAATTAGTTGGTTTTTCCTTTCAATCAGTGCACTTACTTCAAGTAAATCAAATATAAACCATATATAGTTACATTGTAAACACCCACAATCTGCAGCGATCACTTCCGTAGATAACATATTTCAACGTATCCATGTCTGTTTCAAGTCTTAAACCTCGAGCGAACCTTAAAATAATACAGATTTAGTTTCGTCTTTATTCTGGGTAGTCGTAGTTCTTGTTCTATGAACCGTTACTAAGTGATGAATAATGGTGTTGGATCTCGGGATTATAATTTATAAGTAGGAAATGTAATAAATCTGCCCCCCAAAAAAAAAGGAAGGAAAGTATGTGGTCGGTGGTCCTCTCGCCTTCTGAAAACACAAATCCAATAGTTTGATTGTGGCTCTTTAATTGTGTCTTCCATAACCACATTGCTGGATCAAACCTCAATGGCTTCTGGACTTCTCTTTTTCTTCCAGATCATGGTCCAAATTCTAAAAATCTTGAGGTACATTTGGTGTCATTATCACACCGGACAGATTAATTATGTGATATAATACATGCCCCTCATGTGATTTCAAGAAGGCATGGTGATGCACTAATACATAAACATCTGATACAGTTACAATACCAAACTTTTGATACTTGAACATTCCTAGTCCAAATTCTAAATTCACTTTAAACATATCATGTGCGCTAGTACTCTTAGATAATCATTCTGGGGCATGCATAAGAGGTTAATTTTTGGATCAACGTTATATTTAGGAAATAGCAGGCTTATTCATTGCATATATATATATATATCCTTGTACGTACTTTGGCTTCCTTTGACGACCCATCCAATATTCATCATCAAAATTGGTTGTTTTGAGCATTCGAGAGACAACTAATAATATCGATCTATGCTTGGAACGTTAATTTGGACCGTCGGTGTAATTAACAACAAGCTAAACTAATAAGAGTAATGATATATTGCCTACTCTAACTAGTAATTAGCTGGGTGACTACGTACTAATGAGAGTCATAATAGTAATTTGACCCATCAAAATTAGCGCTTGGATCACATCGCAATTCTTATTTTGTGCACATGTTTATTGGTCTGTGTTACTTCACTTCGCTATTCGGCTTTGGCTAATGGCCAAGAGGTGCGTCCGAGTGTTCCAAGACGTGGGTCAAAGCAGGGGGATCCACTTTCTCCTTACCTTTTTCTGATGTGTATGGAAGGCTTATCGGCTTTAATTCATGGTTCAGAGACTAAGGGCCAGATACACAGGTATGGAGTCGCTCAGTCGGCTCCTAGTGTGACACTTGTTTGCCAACGATAGTTTTCTCTTTTTCCGAGCTACTGAAGAAGAGGCTATTAAACTGAAGAATATCCTTAAGAAATATGAGGAGGCATCGGGTCAAGCAATCAATTTTGCAAAGTCAGGTATCGCGATGAGTTTAAATGTCCAACAATCGATTAGGGACAGAATCTCAGCTGTTCTTGGCATTGGGAACCATTTGAATATTGGAAACTACCTGGGGTTACCTTCATTGGTGAGAAGGAAGAAGAAGAAAGTCTTTGCTTTTCTTTGGGATAGAATTTGGAAGAAGACACAGGGGTGGAGTACCAAAATGTTGTCTAAAGCCGGTCGAATAAAATGAGTGGCCCAGGCGATTGACGCTCTTCCGATCTCGATTTTCCTTCTGCCATCTTCCTTATGTGAGGAATTTCAGGTCTTTTGAACTCTTTTTGGTGGGGTAAATGTTCCGACAGCAAGCGGAGTCTAAACTAGCTCCGGTATGATAAGCTGTGTGAAAGACAAAAGCATAGGGTTTGAGATTCTGTAATTTCAGGGCCTTTAACCTTGCTATGCTAGCCAAGCAAGGGTGGAAATTGATAAACGAATCAGAGGCACTTGCAAGCATAGTCTTAAAGGCGCGTTACTTCCCCAGAGGAGATTTCTTGTCCTCAAAGGTTGGATACAATCCTAGTTATACGTGGAGGAGTATTTGGGCATCCTGAGAGGTGTTGAGGAGAGGGTGTCGATGGAGGGTTGGGGATGGAAATACCATTAGAATTTGGGAGGACCTATGGATATCGGGTAACCTACATTTTTGGCCAATAACACAACCTGAGGAAGGCGATGGTGATCTCTTGGTGTGCAATCTGTTCAAGGCTGATCGAAGAGAATGGGATATGACCACGGTAAGGGGTCTATTCACTAGTAGAGATGCAGAGGAGATCAGTCGAATTCCTATCGGTAGTTTCCCTAGGATGGATAGATTGGTGTGGCATTTTAGTCGTACATGAGACTACATTGTAAAGTCCGGTTATCGGGTGGCGATGGATGCCCAGGGGCGGAGCCAGGAATTTAGGTGAGTGCGGTCCAAATTTTTTCCCCCTCCGATTGCGCAATATATCCTTTACAATGGTCATTGCAAAAAACACTCTTTCTACACTGATATGCCAAAGTCAAAAGCTTGTAAACCAAAGGATATAGCCTATGTTTCTTTCCTCAACAACATTTTCTAGTGAACAAGTTCCCTTTTAAAGAATATCTCCATAACCTAAGCCATGGGTTGCTCGAATATTATTGTCAAATTGGATTCTAAGTTGGCTGTTGAGGTGATACAAAAACAGGAAGACTTATCTCAATTTGGGCTTATCGTTGCGGATTGTAAGGAATTGCTCAAGACAGCCAATAATTTTAGAGTGCAATTTGTTAGTAGGCGGGGCAATGGAGCTGCTCATTGTTTAGCTCATAGAGCTCGAGAGTTTCTTTCCCTTTGTATTATGACTTCGCCGCCCCATGGTTGTACCCTGTTCTTGCAATAGATCTTTCTATTAATGACAATTAAGCCTTTATCTTCCCAAAAAAAAAAAAACCGACTCGGTTTATAAATAGTGACTTATATTTAAATATTTTAAATATTATATTAGCATTACTTTAGAATTGGGAACAAAATTTACAAGTTTCTTATATACAGCCGTTTAACTATCTTAATTAACTTGACAAAAATATAGTAATTAAATCTTTTGAAGACCATTGTAATTAAATCTATTGAAGACCAGATAAAGAAATTGTTTGAGAAACGATATTATCATAGACATATATATAAGACACTACCAATGGGAAAATAAATAAAAAAATACAAAGAAAAGTGTTGCTGATTTAATTAAAGTAACAATCAAAGGTTAAGGATCTTTGTACAATTATCGTGTGGTGCACAAACAACTATTGTGGTGAAAATATAATTACCAGCTTGGAAATTGAATTTTAATAGGTCAAATTATTATTTTAGCCCCCACTAATTACACAACTAATCATCAAAGTAGGCAGTATGATGACTCTTGTAATAACTTCAGTCGTTTTCTTTAGATTTTGGGTACAATAAATAGCTAGATTTAGCACTTCCTCTAGTTGATCTTCATGACTTCATGGGAAATTGACAAAAATAACACTCAAGTTGGGCATGGAATGCTTGAACACTCGTTTTCTTTTATTTTCGTTTTCACTCTAGGGGACTATACAATATTTACCTTACAAACAGCACAAGAATTGATATTTACGCCCAAAAGACAGGAAGGACGTAAATTTTACTGCCAATTGCACGAGATTCCGGTACATGAAATATGGCTCAAAATTTTCCCAGCCCATTTGTGAAACACTCCAGTAACTTTATTATATTTTTCATTTTTCATTTTTCCTTTTTGCTTTTTTATTTTTTTTGAGAAATGAAAATTTTTATTCTTTATTTATATGCGATTTTTTAGTTAAATGTAACTTTTTATTAATTTTTATACACAACTTTTTCTATATGTGACTTTTTTATTATTAATTAATTATTTTATATCCGTGACTTTTTAATTAATTATCTCTTTCTATAGGAGACTTTTTAATTAATTAATTATTTTATATGTGTGACCTTCTCGATCCTATGCGTAGCTTTTGTGCAGGTTCACACCTCTTTTTATTTTAACATAGGACTAGTGTCAACACCGGTACGATGCACGAAAAGGAAAAACTGTCTAAATCACAATAACTAAAGAAAAGGTCACTAACGAAAGAAAATAAACAAAATTAACAAAGAAAAGAACACATCATCAAATGTTCATTTTATCTTATAGATTCTGGAAATCTTCTTTGTCACAACATTTTTTGTTGAATTTGTTGGTTTTCCCTCTTATCACAATTCAACATCCCTCTTTATCATAATTCAACATCTTCAGTCTTTCGAGTCTATTCACCTTAGATATTGAAATACAAAACTATCCATGAGTAAATATAGTGGGCATTGTAATTGCGATTTGAGGTGTCAAAAAAATTTAAGAAAAAATTTGATGGTTTGTCTGGAAACCCTAAGAAAGGGACCAAACCGCAAAAAACCACGAAAACCAGCCAAAAAACCCAAAGCCAATCAAACCGAACCGCCCTGATGCTCACCCATTAGGAATGGCGGAGACATGGGGAGGTCATACTAGGCCCCGGCCCACCCCTGTCTTGGCCCAAGTTCTAGCTAAAGGAAGGGAAATCAACTGAGACCCCGTTAGTAGCAGCTTGCTTACTAACTAAAAAACAAATATTTTTTTTACTACGTCTTGCCCAGGAGTCTTCAAAAATGGGCTCTGGGGACTAAATTTTAGTTTTCAAAACAAGTAAAATGGGCGTTTAAGTGTCAGCCCACAATGAAACAAGTAAGTCATTCCATGTGGGTTTTGAAGGACGCATTCCACGCATTTTAAGTCGCGCAAGTAAGTCATAAAATTGGACTCCGCTTTCAACTTCCGTCAATATGTTGTTACATATCCGTTTATTTCCCATTTATACATGGATATATAAAGAAGCCTTTACAAGATATTTTACAAAATATAGTGATTTTAACTATGTACATTGTGTGATTAGAGAAAAAAAAATTGAGAAAAGTTTTTTACAAATAGCAGGACTCCGCTTGTGTCTAGTTAGTCTGATATAAAAGAGCCGGATATAGTCCGGTCCTGAGAACGCCTACGCCCCCTTATATTGTTTAAGTAAGGGCAAGCACTCAGTGTTAAAAGCGTAATCTTGCACTAGCACATAGAACTAAAGGTATCTAAAGAAAAACGATTTATCCCATCAGTTGAAGTTAAAAGTCACTTCATACATTCTAGTACCAGAAAAAAAGCAGCCTACATGGCCTCAAAAGTTAACTGATCTATGACTAAGAAACGATAACATTAGTACTAGGCAAAAGTCACTACATTCATTTGAATACTAAATTAAAGCAGTCCGTCGGACTTGACGAAAGGCAACAGCTTCAATACCACCGAAGGCAAAATATCGTGAGTAATAAAGATAGTGAAATCTCAATCTTGGATCTCTATGGAAGTAGGAGGAGGCTCTGGAACTGGAACTGAGCCCTTCACCCGGGCCTCGCTCAATGGCTCAATCGGATCAACATCAAACTCTGGGATCCCAGCCTTGACTCTCATTTCTACTTGATCTCTCTTGGTAGCTTCCAGGTCATCCACAAGAAACTGGATATCAAAGTTAGGATATTTTTTTCTTGATCTTCTTAATCATAGACTCTTGAGAAAATATAAGAGTATCGATGACGTCAATCTCATACGCCTCAGACTCCTTGTATTTCTCCAATGTCTCAATCTCGGCCTTGTCTAGAGCTGCTCAGACATCAACAATCTTCAACTTAGCCTCTCAGGGTGCTATGCCCTTATTTACTAGCTGAGCTCTGAGTCTCACTACTTCCTCATTATGCTTCTTGTTTGCCTCAGTGGTTGCAAGCTTAAATTCCTCAAATTCAGCTTCAAGCAAGGTGCACTTTTCTTCTATCTCCAGGACCGTGTCCTGATCTTCAGTAGAACTCATGATGTGGCTTGTTTCATCTCCCTCAGACTGAGCTTCGGCATTCTCAGCACCGCTCTCACTAGCACTCACTTCGACTAAATTCAAGAGACTAGCTAAAAAATTATTACCTAATCAAAATTAGAATTGGCAAGTCCTAGCACGGCATAAGAATCCAACTCAGCTGCCCACTAACATTCCAAATTTAGCAACCAAGAGCCAACATCCTAGAACCAGCTCTTGAACTCAGCGGTATAAGAGAGTAGCTCAAATGTGGAACGTGAAATCAACGGATGAAAAATTATTAGCCCAGATGCTCTTCGAGCCTTTATTTGATGACAAAAAGAGATGTGAAAAACTCTTGTCAGCATTTCTAAAGACCGATGGAAAAAATGGGTTTTGCAATATGGCAGTGCAAAATGAAATGTGTCTGGTGAATGTGTTGACTAAGCAGCCTGAGAAATCAAAATCCCAACATTCAGAAATTAATGAAAAAGCCCAGCACATCTGGTGATTAAAAGTTTGCAAAAAGTTGATGGAATGCAAAAGGTTGGTGGAAAGCTACCCACATAACTACATGTCCTCAATTTCAAGTAGAAGCCACTGGAGTGTTTAACTAAATAGGAGAATTAAGAATTTTAAACCAAAGATTAGAGGCCAGAACTTCTGAAAGGAAAAGAAGACATTCATGAAATTAAGCAGTATAAAAATCAAGTCCATTTTCAGAACCTCAACTAGAACTTCAGAACTACTGAGAATAAGCAGACAAAATTAAGCAGTTCTAGGAAGATGATTTATAAAAAACTAGCTAGTTGAGCAACAAGAAAAGTATAGAAGACCTAAATCTTGAAGTCTCTACTTTATTTCGGCCATTGGAAATTCAGCACCGCTGAGAAGACACAAAAGTCACAGCTGAAATGATAAAAAGAATTTTAAATTGAAAGGAATTCAGCACCTGGCTAATGCTCACAGTCACGAAACGAAAATAAGTGGTTCTGAGTCTGAGAATTCAAATTCTGAAAGGAAATATGCGGGCCTCTGAAAATCCAAATTCTCAAGGAAATTCAGCGCCTAGGTTAGTGGGAATTCAAACTTTCAAAGGATTTTAGTTCAAATTGTCAAATGTGTTTGAATTCATATTTTCAAATAATTAAGAGCCCGTTTGGTATAGTTTATTTTTTCTATTTATAAATTTATCTACCATTGATTTGACAACTACTCAACAATCACTACACATTTTAAACTTTAATTAAATCTCCACCACTCATTTTCACTCTTTATATTTTCCTTTATAAATTGACTTTATAAATCTATCCAAACGAGCTCTAAATTTCACGTGGGACAGCAAGTTTGGCATTCAAAATTTTCAAAATGTTTTGGTTTCTTGTGGGTCAGCACGCTGGAAATCAAAATTTTCAAATGATTGTTTCACGCCGGTCAGTGTGTGTGGAAAAGGAATGGGACTTCAGCACTACTGAGACAAAATGGAAGACTTTAGGCTCTTTTCTTCAAATAAAAAATCTCAGCACCACTGGTTAGCGCGCTTGGCTGAAATGAGATTGCAAAGATGGAAGTTGAATTCCAAAATTAGCACCACTCAAGATTATGGCCAAAATGGAAATTGCTTGAATGAAAGTTGAGTTCCGAAACCAGCACCGCTCAAAGTCACGGCTGAAAATGACATTATATAATGGTGATAAAAATGCAAGTTGAAGACCACTCTTCCGATCTTCTAAAAAGTCTTAAAATTTGGAGTGTTACTTGGCCAGCACCTCTAAAAATTCTTGGCATATATATATGTGTGTGTGTGTGTGTGTGTGTATATATATATATATATTTCGAGCCCTTTCGATCAAAACAAGTGAAATGCTTTGAAATGACTGAAGTATAAAGTGGCCGACTACATTACCTACTAGTTGGCAGCTCCAAGTCACATGGTCATCACAATCGTAAGATCCGATCTGGGAGCGGAAGCTAAAGTTGACCCCCAAGAAGTAAAGCCAGATCTAGACTTGGCTATGGGATGAGGTTAACAACTTTGGAGATTTTTCTTATTTTAGAGTTTTAGAAAGCAATTCAAGGTAAAAATGAGGGTCCAACAAAGCTAAAAGAGATCTTTATATTGAAGAGGGCGAACTACAAAACGGAATCTATAAAATTTCGAACTGACAAATCAAATGACAAGCGATATATGGCATATGACATCAGCACTAATACGCGGCTAATAAATAAAACTACTCAAGTTCATTACATGTAAACTCAAGCACTTGGGGGCAATTATTGTATGCTTGTTCAGAATCAGTGCCATGTCTACTTCCAACACAGCTAAGGGTTAAAATTAGATTCCAAATCTTAAGGGATCAGCTCCTCTTACATAGTGGTGAGAAAATAGCTAGTGAAAGTCAATTATTCAGACAAGTCAGTCAAAGTCATCGTACTTATATTGTACTAGAATGGATGTACTTTCACTTCCTGACTTAAAATGTTCCATTTGTACTTGTGATGTACTTGGTGGTAGGAGCCTTGAAAGTTTGTACAGTGCCAGCTCACCCCCTTTCACTAAGGACTATAAATATAGAGGGGGTGGACTTTTTAAAAACATTCTCTCTCTAAAAATACAAAATATATCCAACATGGACTCGGGTCTCAAACAAAACCTAAAGTTCAGAACTTAATTTTATATTCATCCTAGTAGGCCTGACAGCGGATCTATATTTTGTTGACTAGGACTCAAACATAATCTGACGTCAACAATGTTCATGAATCTTTACCTGCAAATTTTCAAAAATTTGACACTAAATCCTGCTGATCAATTAGTTAAGAATAAAAATATATTACTTACGTCTTTATTTCTTCCATTTATTAGTGAAGAAAATACAAAGTGTAAAAATAAGTAATGTGATGCTTCTTCCAAGAAGTGTTCTAGAAAGCGTGAGGCGTAGAAAAGCGTCTAGGCCAAGCATTGAGCTTAAGCGCACCTAAGCATAACAATGTGCGATAAAAGGGTAACCAATGCGTGATAAAGTGCAAAGCGTGATAAAGCGTGGAGTCAAGCCCAAGCTTCAAGCCTAAGTGCCGCCGAAGCATCGCCTAGGCGAGTTTTTTAGAACAGAGCTTTTAGGTGATGTTAGCACTAGATAAGGGTTTCCCTTCAGCCCTACATTGCTTCTTCCTCGCATGTTACTGTTGTTGTGTGTCAATTTGTAGCACTTTAAGGAGTTGTCGCTATACTATCTCCCTATTCCATGTGGGTGTACGGATGAACATATTCTATGGAGTCTATTGGCCACTGTGTGGATTATATAGCAGGATATCATTGGGCACATCGGGGACCCATCCCCTGATGTGTCTAATGAGATCCTGTCACGTAATCCATTGAACACCATAATATGGTGTCCAATAGACTCAATAAAAAAACTGTGTATAGAGGCACGTGACGTGTTTACTTTCAATAGTTGTTGCTATGGTACCTCCCCGCCTCATGTGGGTGCATGGATGCATATCACATATCTTTCTGTGTGGCGACCCATATGGGACGGTGGAAGTGTTAAACAATTTTCATTGTTTTTATTATTGTAAGAATTATTGTCCTCATCATTATCTCCTCATGGAGAAACATCTAGTACTTCAGTACTCGGTTAAAAGTAAATAAGCAACTGACAAGTGGATATATATATATGTTAGTATTTTGCGCCCCCTTCCAAAAAAAAAAAAAAAAAAAAAAAAAACCTCCCCCAATTCCACCTGGCATGCCACAGAGGCACCACCATCCATTTTCAAAGTACAAAAAAAAAAAAAAAGAGGGAAACCAACACCTTCCACGCCCAGCTCCCCCTCCCCCCAACAACCGCCCTTCCCCTGCTGGCGGCAACCATTGCTACCGGAGGCTATGCAACTTCCAGTGGCAATCATTATTTTTTTGCACTTTTCAGCGGCACTCAAGTTGTAGTCTTCGGTGACAGTGGTTGTCGCGGGAAAGGGAAGGGTTGATTGTTTGTGGGAGGGGGAGCGGGAGTGGGGGTGGACGTGTTGGTTTCCCTTTTTTCCCTTTTTTTTATTTTAAAAATGGATGGTTGTGCCCATGTGGCATGTCAAGTGGGATTGGAGGAGCTTTTAATCTTCCTCCATTGGGGGTAGGGGAACAAAACCGATATATATATACACACACGCACATGAGGCTCAATTTATTTGTTTAATTGGGTTCCTAGGCCTGTAGACACTTGTCTTTTTTGCATTCGTCATTACTAAAGCAGGTATTCCTAAAGTGTTAAAAGAGATCGGAAGAGCACACGTCTGAGAATTTTTCCTGAATTGGCTAATATATATTGTGCCAATTGCAAGCCCAACCTCTTCCATAGATTAATATAAAATAAAAAAGTCATGCTACACGGTCCTTTCTAACTTATCACATCAGTTTTTAAATCAATAACATTAATTGTGCTGCTTTATTAATCTTGTATCATAGATTCTGTCACTAAAGTGCACACATTCTATGGAGTTTATTGGACACTATAATATAGCGTCCAATGGATAATATGGCAACTCTCCATTGAGTGTGTTGGTTCATTCCCCCCAATATGTCCCAAGAATGGTTGCCACATTTATGGTGTCCAATAAACTCCATTGCAGGACTACACTAAAGTGTGACCATTTAAGATTTTTCCAAATGTTACACAGTTTCTAATTTACTCCTCATCTGAGTTGTTCTGCTCAGATGTGTAAAATGCCTAGCACCGTAGGTGATGACACATTGTCAATTATCCTATTATTGGAAATTATTTAAAATATTCTACACTCCAGTAATTCATTATTTAAACTAAGCATTGTAATTCAGTAAGTGTGTGCTTTAATCATCACATGGCATGTGTGAGTCAAGTTACAGTTCTAAATTTGCTTCAATCATTTATACTTTTATAAACCAATATAGGATCTGAAATCTATGTGCCCACTGTTTAAGCTTTATCAAAATAAAAAGACAAATTAATTAATGTATATTCTAGTATAATATAAGCATTTGTCTTTAATTAAGTTGCTTGGCATACTGTCCCCAAGTGGTTAGCTAACGTGACATGATTATTTGATTGTGTGAGACTTTTTTCCTTTTTCCGACGGCATTGAAGCAACTAATTAATAAGTCTCTTTCAAGCACTTTCTGGAAGTCTTGTTAAAAAACTTTCCTTCCATGTGACATACATAGATGCATGCCATGTGGATTTAAAATACACATAGTTTAGGTTTGAAATACACATGTCATGTATCCATGGGTGAGAAGTTTTTTAATAAAACTTCTGGAAAGTACTTGAAAATTTTCCATTAATTAATACTCTAATCAAGCATTGTGTGGAAATAGTCATATTTTATCCTTAGTAGAAACATTATACGAGCTCCAGAGTATTTGAAGTATACAAGATGATCATGTTGTGTAAGTAACAAAAGGGAGTAAAAACACCATTCTACGAATTATAATGCTTTGAGGGCTTGAAGCAGCTGTCATTCACCTTCACTTATACCTCAAATGACTGAAATGATGACAGAGATTGAACGAAGTCACTAATTGTTTGGTGAACTATCGACAATCGCAAATGGAAGATTTGCCCCTTCCTCGGTTGCAACTACCGCGGCCTGCTCTTTCTCTTGGCGATCTGACCACCGAGCTCCTGAAGGAGGATGGTCGAGCATTGGAGTGTTTGGTTGTTTTAGGTTGGTACGGTGGCTTATTTGATCGATTCTCAGATTGTAGTAGGAGGTCCCTGCCTCTTGAAAATATAAGGAATTGATTCGCAATTTAAATTAATAGAATAAATAGCATAAGAAACAGTACCTTGATTCTTGTAGGATATAAAAATTGAGCCCTCCCAACTTTTTTTTTAGTACTTCTATTTCCTATCTTTAGATTTAAAACCTTGTGCTCCCTCATAGAACTCTTGTTAGTCCAAAATAAAACTGAGGATAAAAGAGCCCAAAGATATGGTAGAGCCTCTGAGGGCAAATAATGGGAAAAGGGATCCAGAACCACGGCGAATGGTTTTGGCTTTATAAGGTTCTCAAAACATGTAACTCCGCATTTATCTTGCTAACATTTTTGGAACAGTATCACCAAGTTTGGTGACTTTGCCAATCAAATCTTTTGTTTTGATAAGAAAATTCTGATATACCACCTTTTGTGGCTGATATGTAATCATTCCTGTTGTATTAAGAATAGGAAAGTATTCAACTCCTCTGCAGAGCATCCAATGGCAATACTAAATTGCTTATGATTATCTATGTGTCTATTTCACTATTAAATTTGATGAATTGAAATGTCTGTACGCATTTCTCATTGTAAAGTGCTCTAATCATTTTTCTAATTATTGCAAGATTGGTGTTTGTTTCTCGCTCACTACTACGGTCATGACTGTTTTATAGAGTGTTTGAGATTTTCTAGGCTGATAAAGAGTTGTCATTGATATCCGATGTTGCTTCTGAATATCACCACTCCCAACCAGTCATATATCTTATGTCCTCTTTGTCAAGAATGTTGGTTATCAGGACCTTACGTTCTCTCTATCAAAATTATTGGTAATTTCTATGACAAAGAGGTCATTAGGACATCTATTGCTCCTGCGAGACCTTTCATCTTGGCATTATTCTTCTAAAAAAAGAGTTTCTACAAGTCGTCTGAAACCTATCTTGGTGTGTGAGATCATGGCTTAACCTTGTCTGCCATTATGGCTACTTTTAAGTTCATTTCTCCGATCACTTCTTGTACAATCTATGCTTGCCCTCTGCGGTACTCAGATTGTTCTTCACAACTTATGTCCACTCATGTGGTACTCAAATCGCTTGTTTTCCAATCTACGTCCACCCTTTGCAGTACTCAAATCCCTCTTCAAAACCCATGTCCTCTCTGGTGGTCTTTAGGTCTTTTTAACCTACCTACGTCCGCTCATGTGGTACTCAGATCGCTTGTTTTCCCGTCTATGTTCATCTTTTGCAGTATATATCGCTCTTCACGACCTATATCCACTTAGGTTGTGCTTAGGTCTGCTTATTCATGTAGTACTCAGATTGCTCGTTTTCCAGTCTATGCTCACCCTTTGCAGTACTCAGATCGCTCTTGACGAGCTATGTCCACTCATGTGCACTCAGGTCACCTTCACATCCACTTATGTTGTACTCAGATTACTCATTTTCTAATCTACGTTCGCCTTTGTTGTACTCAAGCAGCTCGTTTTTCCGATCTACGCCCCACAGTTGTCAGATGGTTTTTATTGGTCTATATCCACTCAGGTGGTTCTCAGATAATTTCTTTTATGATCCACAGCCATTTCGTTTGGTTCAAGTAATTTTTCATTGACATACAGCCGCCGGTCTTAATTTGGTTCTCATGCCATCTCCTATTCGATCTATGGCCATTAACTTGGTTCTCAGATGTTCTATTCGATCTACAGCCATTCACTTAGTTGTCAGATCGTTCTTCGTTGGCATACAACCGGTCTTAATCCAATTCTCACGCCTGATATCTACGGCCACTTCTTTGATTCTTATATCATTATTCAGGTTGGTGTTCTTGATCTTTTTAGATCATCACACATGGTCTTATCAGACCATCTCTACGACCTCTCCAGGTTAGTGTTTATGATCTTTTCAGATAATTATACATGGTTTTATGACCACCTATCATATCAACAGTATCTTCAGATTGGTCTTCACGATCTTTTCAAATCATTTTACATGATCACACCACCTCTATGAGCTCTTCATGTAAACAGTGTCGTCATATCACTTTTCAAATAACTCTTCATGATCTACAACTAACGACCCAGGTTCTCATGTCGTCCCTTAATAGTCTCTGGCTGGCAAAGTTCAGTTCTCAGGTCTTGTTTGCGATGTTCCATGAATAAGAAAGAACTTGGTTCTCATATCAGGACGAGCTCCATTCTTAGATTCATTCGAGATCTGTTTAGATTGTCACTTAATGATGATGTACGGCCGACAGAAGCTTGGCTTTTAGATTCTTCCTAGTAACGTAGAATCTGTATATACTCGAGCAAGTTCTTAATCCTTGCACATTCCTTCGTATTATTTTTCTCCTCTGCTTATAGTTCTCGGGTCAATTGTTCACATATTTCACCTGTCATAACCACTTACTTTGACATCACATTTCCAACGGTTAATGCCCGCACAAGGAAAAATAAGGACTGGATGATTACAAGTAATAGTGACCGCACTCAAGAACAGTCTTCACTTTCACTATATATGTCACTATTTACTCATTCCTCAGATCGGAAGAGCTAAGGTCAAACACCTACCTTAAACACGCCTTTTAAAGTGTTACAATTTGGCACCATGAAAAGAGCTCGGGCCACTAGTTACACATTTAGAATTTTGCAAATCAAACATACAGTAAAGGACTAGTGAACTAAGAGATGAACGAACATCGTGAAAATTCACACGCCATACTATGAAGACAGCACATATGACAAAACATTTAAATGACCTATAAGTACCCTGCCAAGGCACGTCCTAAGGTCATTCGGAACATCTGAAGCAACTCACAAAACATACATCCAATGACGAACGGCCCCATTAGCACGAACGAACTAGTTGAAATTGTCATTTTAACTCTTTTTCGTTAGACAAGTGATACAATCGTTATCTCTTAAAGCAATATTCTAGGGGTCACCAGAATATTCTAGAACCTTAAAAGCCTCCCATACTTAGGCCCACAAACAAGCTCTAAAAACCATGGCTAGAGCGAGCTTAGGGGTACACTCATACAACTACCAAAACCACATCAGAGTCTAATAAAATTTTAAAGATGTTTGCATTTTCTGACCGGCCAAATGCCCCGAATTAGCAATCCTAAGTCCTAAAATAGCCTACAAATAATTTCGGCTGGCCACTTGTGTAAGCAAGTAGCAAATGTCGTGTTGTTATTAAAAGGAATGCCTTCTAAGCTATTATGTAAACTTGTCGTTTTATCCAAACTTGTGTACACATAGGTTGGAGTATTTTATTAGTTTCATTCTCCTCCTATATATCTGGAGGCGTTAGATGTAAAAGGAACCATTAGTGATTGTAAGACATTGGCTTATAAATTAGTTTCTTTCAAATTTGATGGTATAGGAGGAGATCAAAATTAGTATTTTATATGGCATGTCATGTATTACTATTAGTGACGCAAAAAAGAAAGAACCTACAATGACAATGCTTTACTTACTATTAGGTAACCAACGACCTGATTGTTAACAGAAGTGTTCGACTATTCACAAAAGTATAGAGTACGTGAATTTTGGAATCGTCGGTAAGAAAAAGAAATTGGCCGATCAAATCATTTGTATATCTAAAAAGAGAAGAAAAAGAAGGGGGTAGGATTTCCTGGGAGATGATTAAAATGTTCAAATAAGAAAATAATATATGAAGTTTCTTATAGTAAACGCATTAATTACTGATAAAAGAGAATTTCTTACCGAAAATAAAGTTGACGTTGATAAATCTCGTAACCTCAAAAATCTCAAATTTTGTTCTTATAATGAACTCGGTGGTGGCTACCCGGCATAGACCAAGAAAATAAGATAAATTACTAATGAAAAACAACTACTTGTAACTGAAGAAGACAACCTTTTTTGTTGAACATCCCTTTTATTGATTATTGCGTAGCCGGAAGGTCCTTCTCATTTATATCCACCACCCATTTAATTTTTCAATTGTTTCCTTCACAATTTGTTCTTTTTACGAATTACCCCCAACGAACTTCTCGCTTTCACAGTGTAAGTACCCTAAGTTAAATCTAGCCGTACTTGATGGAATTGTTTAAGAATATTTGATGAAATCAATTTAATGTAAGCAACAGCTCATCACAAGGTGCTCGATAATGGAAGAAAATACCAACAAGACACAGAACTTACTGATGTTTACTTTGTGTAACATCAGGCCTTAATTAGAGTGGGCACTTTGGACCACGGAGTTGTACGCGTGGAATTTGCTAGAAGGGAAATTTCTGGAGATGACTAAGTATAATAGTCGGAATTATAGATGGTGAAATAAGAAGGTAGAAAATTAGACGACTTTAAATAATTTCAATACATATTGTTAGTGTAGATGGAGCCATTTCACAAAGCTTGTCTCAGATTTAGTCAATTAGACCTAATGTGACTGAACAGAACAAGTTTTGATATCCATGTGCTAGGAACATAAGTTCGGCATCCAAGTAGCACAATGCATACAAGCGGAAGACCCCAAGATAAATATGCTGATTCGTTGTCAATAAGGCGCAATTATATATTATAAAACAAAAATCCAGCAAAGTTAATGCCACGTCCTATGTTAAATAATACAACGTTAAGTCCAAATTAGTGACGCATGCAATATTTTTAACAACATGATGTCTATATTCATAGTATTTTATTATTTTTGGTTAAATACCTTTGACAAAGAAAACCTTATTATTATTATTATTATTATTATATTATCATATATTAAAGAGGTCCATTGAACAAGTTTGCGTGCGAGAAGAGGAAACATCGACTATCCAACAGGGCAACATGTCAAATACCCAAATATCTTTTTGTACCTTTCAGCTCCCCATTGCGGCTACCCCACCCACTTCTCCATTAGACTCTAAATTTAAATACCTCATAATGTTGTTAGAGTAATTCTAGGTTGATTTATATGGAGTTAAGATTGGATTCTTGTGATTTTGCTCTTTTTTATTGGTTCTCATACTTTGAGTTAGATCTAATTCCATAGAAAATTTAATAATTCTAGTAAAAATAGCTAGCACTATATGTCTGACATTATATTGTATCACATGACTATGTGATATTTATTGAGACAAGTCATATAGTTGTAGTTTCTCATGTGGTATATCCAGATATATATTACATAATGCTAGATCGGGACTAATTATTCCAGGGAATATGTGTCGATAAGGTCTAGTTCAATTAGTTAAATTAAGGTCTTGGAACATAAATTTTTATTTAGATGGGTAAAACAAGTAGCAAAAACACATAGTGTCATAGATAAGGTTTTATATCATTTTTAGTTCATTTTAGTCAAAACAGATTTTTCATTCTTACAACATTAGTTTCAACTTATATATCATCTTACTTAATGTTGCATCTTACATATATGAAAAACTTATTTAGATAACTAAATTAACTCATATTTAGAGAGGTTTTTCCATTTTTTGCTTTTAATATTAACTAAGATATTGAAGTTAAGTTCCATATACTTAAAAATAACGTGTGCTCTTCCGATCTCAAATCCAACAAAAATTGTGTGTATAATATGTTGACTTGGGAAACGTTTTCTTTTTTTTATGTTAAATAAGACTCATGCATTTTTCTACTCCAAAATTATTGAATTTTACTAATTGCGAGTTGTATATTTTTTCGTGTTGCGCTTCATGAAAATATAATCTATATGCATTTATACTGCTTAAAATACAGATTATACTTGTAATTAAAAAAAAAAAAAGAAAACTTTAAATGGACATGTGCTTTTAACGTGAATAAGTGACATAGCTTAGTTGACCATTCTACGTTGAATATTTATATGCAATTGTTGGATTTGAAGGTGCAAAAGTAGTTAATACAGATTGACCAACTAAGTATGTCATTTTATGTCACTTCATAATATAAAATTGATCTGGCGCCATACATATGGCACGGTATGACACTGTATGACCTATGTGACATGCATCGGGACACGTCACATACACGCGCACATGGTGCATATGATATCATACCGTGTCATATATATGACACTAGAATGAGACTACTTTTCATTATGTTAAAAAATACGTCTCCTTATAATTCAATTGAATTTCTTCTTGAGAAAAGAACATGTTTGCTTTGCTTTGCTTGCTTGCTTTTAAAAGTGCAGAGTTCAGTTTTCACATTTTCATGGTTTGGGGGCAGGTGCGGGGGCGGGGAGAAGAAGAGAGGGAGAGAAATAAAATATAGAAAAGTATTTGTTACCACCTTTGACGCATCAATTTAACTGATATTTGAAGACATTAAAGCAGTTTTTATTTGGAGGCACTAGTTGTTTCTGTTATAAAGACACTCATGGCATGTAGCACTTTTCTCTTTATCTATTTGTGGCCTCATGTTGTCATATGTGAAGGCATGTCTATATGAATGAAATTGATGCGTGGTGAGGAGTTACTCTATGAAAAGGAGGCCTCTCCGTGCCCCTGATCCCCCAATAACAGGGGGCCATGTGTGCAGAAGGTTTATCCCTAATAGAATAACTTCTTCTCCCTAATGGAGAGGCCCCCTAATCCCCCAATAATAAAGGGTCATGTGCGCAAGAGACCTCTCCCTCCTCTTCGTAGAATTTTTGTGGTGAGAAGGCAACACATATTAGGTATTTTTATAAAGAAAATTTTTTTGGTATTCTAAAAGTACAGACTCTATTAGTCAAATTAATAACTTACATGTGGATTAAGGGCCCTGGTTGTTATTTAATTTAAGCTACTAAATACATATTTGAGTTCTTGATTGGTTAAATGTAGTTAGTGATGTCACGTTCCTAATTTTTATTACTTTATTATCTCGAAACATCGGTAGCGAGAACATTTAAATGTATATCTCCATTCAAAATCGAGGCGACACTTTACAAGTATAATTCAAAAGCATTGACACGCTTTTGCTACACACTCTGATAATTAAGTATATTGTGAGCTACCATCAATGAAACCTCAGCAACACACCAAAATCTCGATCACACACATGTATTTTCTCTACCTTTAAGACGATCTGGTCATAGTGCTCTAAATTCAATACCTATCGGAATTTAGAAAGTGGGTGAGTACAAAGTATTCAGCGAATAACAACATGTATTAGCTCACGCAAAACAATGCAAGAAAAATCACAAGTTGACAAAGATACAAAGATACAAAGTTTAGGCACATCACTAATTTAGCCTCTACCCGTAAGCCGTAAGATACAAATATACAAAATGACTAAGACCACATAGCACGGTCATAATGCCACAAAGATTACTACAAAATAATGCAAAACAGGCAGACAATGCTACTAGCAAAGCCCAAGAGCAAGCAATAGTGATTTATCCAAAGCAATAAGCACCGTCACTCATCAAAACCCAAATAAAATTAAAGAAAGACACGAGCTCTAACACAGAGAGAGAGAGAGAGAGAGAGAGAGAGAGAGAGAGAGAGCCAATAGATAGAAAATAATAGAGCCAAATAAATGCATTACTCACCTCGTGATTATCCAAAGATGCCTTGAATAATTCTAAGAGGAAACGTGCCTACAAAACTTCGATATTCTTCAATCAATGCTAATTTTCTAAGTTAGAATATTTCTATATATGGTAAGGACCCTTTTCAATAGACAAATAGGCATTTTGGTGGGTTTCAATAGTTGTTTTTCTTGCCATAATAAGATTGGATGAATTTGAGAGTTTTGAGAGAGAGAATGGATGCTTTGGAGGTTGGGAGAGCCTTGAGGAGCAAATCGCCCTATATATAATAGTTAGAATTAAGTTTCTTTTAATAAATCTTTGAGTTCCGCTAATCAAATCGCAACGCGTGGCGCGACTTGACACCATACGCTTTAGGGGGTAATGTGGCTAAATAAGGTTCGCACGTTTACTGCTCTACAAGTCCTTATACTTTATATTATCTTATAATTAAGTCATTATAATTTTTGATTCATATCAATTAGTAATCAAATTCTTTCTTTAATTGACATTTGATCGTCAACTTTAAGATCTTCCAATGTAATTTAAGCAATCATCATCAAAATAATGACCAAGTAGCATAATTAAGAGTTAAATTTTTGCGGGAAGTTACAAGTGAAATAGTATAATTTTTTCCCTCCATAAGAGAGACACATAATGCCTCTAGATTAAAATTGCATATTAGAGTCCTATTTGTAGAGAAGGCTTTACAAATTTGTGTACATTACATAGTAAATTCATGATCTTACTGCTAAATTATTTTCCCCTATTCGGAGAATCAAAATAGTAAAATCACCTTATTTTATAAAATATTTGTGAAGGTTTCCCTATAAATAGCAATTTCTATTGTAATAATCAGATGTGTGATAATCCTTTAAAAAAATAGAGAAGTTGAATTAGGAAGGAATTAATTTAAATTATACTTAGAATAGAATCAGAGGTAATTTTGTTCACCCGCTTACTGTGGGCGAGGTTACACTGTCTATTTCTAATGTAACGGTGACATAGCTTGATGTGGCACACACGTGACCACCATATGTATCGACTATGTGTGTGACACATCAAAAGTGGGCGGGGGTGAACATTACTCGAATTGGAGTTATAGAATCAATTCCAATCACTATCCCTCCACAAAAAGTTTACATTCCAAAATCTCGTGATTGATTGGGTGTTTGGAGTGTGATTATCTTGTAAATATTTTTGCCCATTTTAACAGGAAAATCATACTATAATAAGTTAGAACGAGTTGTCTTCTAAAAAGCGAATATAGGCGCACATTTAATCGCACTTAAATTTGAAGATTGTACTCCTATGTTTTGCGCCATTTTGCCCATTGATCACACTTCCTTGAAAAGTTGCCGCTCCCGGACCTTCTTATGTTCAAGGCTAGTCTACAGATTTTTCTACCTCTCATGCTTATTATAGTTTAGAATCAGTGGGGTCTCATGAGATATCTATATCTAGAATTTGAGTAATTATCAAATCAAGGTGTTACTTATAATCGTCTAATAAAACAATAAAATGATAATCAAACTTGACTTTATTGTCTAATTTGGAATCTTTAGTCACCATTTGTATTTGACCAATACTCTATCCGTCCCACAAAACTATTTCCCTTTTAAATTTTACACAGATTAAGAAAAAGTAGTTAATATACTTGGAAAAGTAAAATTAATCCACATAATTCCTATAATATTCTTATTTACTAGTGAAAAGTTAACTAGTTCACACATAATTAAGTTGACTATATATTATTAGTTTAGTTAATTCTAGAAATATTAAATAAGGGTATGATAGGAAAACAAAAATTTTAATGCACCTCTAAAAGGGAAAAGGGAGCATATTTAGGACATATAAAAATGTAAAAAAGGAATATCTTTTTGAAACGGTGGGAGTAAATGATAATTAGAAATTTGAATAGCTTGTTGTTTAAATTGATGGCGGAGTAGTTAGATGCTTAAGTTACGGGTGTCGTGATTCGAATTACACCCACCATTCCCATACTCCCTCTTATATATATATATATATATATATATATATGTGTGTGTGTGTGTGTGTGCGTGTGTGTGTATATATATAAAACTTTGAATAACTCCATTGGTAAATAAAGTTTTCTCAAAAAAAAAAAAAAAAAAAAGA